>ML119723.1:9577-207657 GCA_003788565.2 Ascobolus immersus RN42 | reverse complement strand
CGAGCAAAAACTTAGCCGATGGACCCGAATTCCCTTCTGAAGGTAACAAGATTTCCGATGTCTGGGGCGAACCTTCACCGAGGATTAATCGGCAGAAGGGTTGTCCCATAGCCGAAAGGCCCCCTCAAAACAGCCGAGTTTGACTTATCAGTGTAGCCGAACTCTTCCTTGGCCCTCGCGATTATTCCGATGTTGTCAACATCGATAGACTTTGGATTTCAAGGAAAAGCGGTGTTATCGACATAATTTGGTGTTGCCGGCACCGTCGCTAAAATTCGGCGCTAGCGATATCGCTAAAACACCCTCGCGTAAACGAAATCATTGAGTCTTGCTGATGAGTGAGCATTAATGGCATCGCGAGAATTCTTGAGATAAGCCTAGGAAGTACTGAACTGGCCAGATACACTCGTCCTGCATCCCAATTCTTCACCCTACCCCGGAACCGAGTATCGCAGGTGAAGACATCACACACAACCAAGGCAGCCTGGATCGACTGCCGATATTATCAAAATCACAATGGAAGAACCTCAACCAGCATCCCAACGTCACCCGACTTCTCTCCTTTCTCTCCCAAACGAACTCCTCCATCAAATCGCAATCGGCATCCCTGACATCCAAACTTACAGCAACTTCACCCTGACAAACCATCGGATCAGAAGCATCACCACGTTTAGATACACCCACGATGGCTTCATTGCGCAACTAAAGTCAAGAACCCCCACAATATTCGCCTACGTCCTTGAAGCTATCTTTTACCGCCTCTACCCAAGCATACCCCCCTATACCATTTCCTCCCTCGACCCATGGATACGCTTCTCCAACAACATACAGTTCCACCGGAATCTCCGCCTCCTCCACCGCCGTTCCCTCTCCGGTTCTGAAACTGGATCCTTTTTTCTCCAGGCCAGTATTTCTCCTTATTCACTGCACCCTTCAGCGCGAAGAAACGCTCGAAACTTGAGCTCGGCGCTGCTGGCAGCAAGTGACATTACTGTCGATATAGACTGGTGCCAGAAACTGGGCCAACTGCTGCCACAACCTCATTTCCGACCCTTGCAGCCACCTACGGCTGAGCAAACCCAAGCTTCACACGCAAGGTTGATATGGGATTTGGCGAGACTATGGGAGGACGAGGCACGCCGGGGAGGAATGCCGATAGATCAGCTTATATCCTGCTGCCCCCGCTCGAAAGGAATGACGCTGTATATGTCGGTGGAGGTTGGATATGAGTTTGTCCCTCGAGGGGATCCGACGAACAAGAGCATGCCAAAGTATAAAGATCCGGAGGAACCATTCTTGCCAGAGTACCAAGATTTGCCGAGGAAGGATGGGTCGGAGAAGAGAGTGAGATGGATTTTCGAGAATGAGATGCCCATTTCAGTCGACCTTTTAAGGGGGTATTGGCCTGAATCATGCAGGCCTATGGTGTAGATGGTTGTGTGGAGAGAGGCTCCAAATGAAGACATCCCTCCTGCTGAAACTCGAGGTACAGACTACAGTAGGTTAGGTGAGTCGACTGGCGTAACATACATAGTGCATCCTGATGTTTGACATTAACTAAACCATCTCGCTCCGAAGTCGTTGCCTTCAAGTTTTGTACAACATTTTCCGACTTTAAGCTTGTCTCCCACCATCATGATCCATCAAGACTGATAAGATCATCTCAATGAAGTGCCCTCGATGCCCACTCAAATTCGAGGCTAAACTGGCCATGATGGACCCGTCAAAGGAGTACATAATCAAGGTCTCGATATGTACTATAGAATCAGCGGATACCCGGAGATGCGGTGCCGGATACGAGTTAGACAACCTATGTACCTCTTATCAGAGAAGTTAACACCAGGTCGAAAATGTAAGCTACCCGTGAAGTCAACCACCATCACCATGGAACCAGCGAAGTCTGCCTCTCTACTCACCCTCCCCAACGAACTCCTCCACCAAATCGCAATCCACCTCCCCACCTTCCAATCCTACGACAACTATGCCCTAACAAACCGTCGCCTCAGCACGATAGCAAGAAGCTCCTACACTCGTAGCTGTTTCCTCGCACAGCTCAAAACAACAACATCCACCATCTTCGCCCACGTCGTCGACGACCTCCTTCACTGGCTTCAAGAGTACTACAGCAGCCGCACTTTTTTCCGCGAGTTCCACCGTCTCCACGCCCGATCAATCAACGAATCCGGACATTTCATCCTCCGGGTTCGCCGAACCGACGGTGTGAGCAAGATAAACGTCGGCATAGACTGGCTTCTGCGCCTACTAGAGATTGTCCCTACATACCCCCGGGCGGCATATGAATCTGACAGCGAACCAGAAACGGAGGAAAGTGACAACCCAGACTCAAACAACCATATTTATACAGCTCACCAGCTCATAGTTGCCAGGCAATACACGGCAGCACAGGCAAAAGTTGCACGGGCCAGGCTGGTTTGGGAGCTGGTGAGATCGTGGGACGAGTCGGGCCAGGGTGCTTCATTACGAAAGGAGCTTTTTGAGGGTACTAGGGAACGATTTGTGCGCGTGAGAGTGAGAGTTGGATACGAGTATCTGCCGCGCGTGGATGAGGACTTGGGCCCGAATGAGCGTTCCTTGCTAATGATGCGCGGTGAGGAGAGAAGTGGAAAGAGGAGGGTACGGTGGATTTTTTAAGGAGCGTCGGGGGGTGGTACCATGGTTCGGAGTACTCTTAGATGCAGTGGTTGGAATGACTCGTCCTACATGCCCTTCGTAACTTCTCGGCGGTCTTTGGCCAGAATTGAGGCTACGATACCAGAAAGAAAGTTTCGAAATATGGCTTTCCGGTACTTCGAAGACTCGGATTGACCGTACTCGTACGAGGTTAAGCCAGCTCGTCTTGCACAGTTTGGGATCTTCTCAGGCACTGATGCATGGTATTGGGGTCTCTATACGATATATTGGTGTTCATTGGTTGCTTTCTTGTTGGCCATTGAAGGCATGAGTCGAGATTATCTGTTATTAGCAGTTTGTTCCGCAGCCTTGAGCTGAACTTCGATGCCCTACTACGTACAGACCCCTCCGGCCACGATGTATTTGGGCATTGTTTCCGTTTGAGGTACAGCTGGAATGCAGTACGACTTGTATGCCAGTGCTACAACCAAGGCATACACTGTTCATAAGATGCATATCCGAAAGGGGATGCAGGATCCCGTGTCGTACTGGGTATGCTGCGCTTAGCTTTACTACCTTCACGTGCAGGTGCCTTTAAATGTCCTGTCAGCATCGGGACGGCTTTAAACCTTGCTACTAAGGCCAGGGCGCTTATGTTTTTCAGCCGTTTTCTTATATTAGGTATAAGAGTATATGAGTAAAGAGCTTGTCTGCTGCCGTGCATCCTCCGCCAGTGTTTGCGAGCTTTTACTAGTAGCTTCCTACCAATCCATTTTTCCATAAACAGTCATTACCAGGTCTCGCCTTCGAGTTCAAAAGAGTCGCTCTTTCACAATCATGGCCTCCTTCCTCCAACTCCTAAAAATCGGCGAAAAGAACGGCTACGAAGCCGAAGTCGGCGCCCTATGTGAACCCACACGTAACTTTGGTCTCCAGAACGTACTGTATGTTCTACTGATATCCTTCATGATCCCTATCATCTCTGTAGCTCTGTTCCAGTACCGACCGCTAACAGTTTTATGAGGTGTCAACACAATAACCATCAGCGCAACTGACGAAGACACCAAATCCCGCTTCCGAGCCACCGCCACAGTGTTCGGCCTGGTCTTCAGCAACAGCCAATGGGTTTCCCTCACAGTCTATCCCCGCTCCGATTCCACGCGTGCGTTACCATCAATTCCAACCGCGACAGACTCTCCGGCAACTGTGACGGTTACGGAAACGATTAAGGCTATTACTACCGGGACTGGTATTGTAGATGGAAACTCGTCGAAACTGGAAGATGGGGATCAGGGCTCGGAGGTTATAAATGCAACTAGTAGTGCGAAAGGTACCGGTAACGTCGGGCTGATTGCGGCAACGGCAACTCTTGCTGCGTTATTGGTTATTGCTTGTGTTGTTGCTGGATTGCTTTGGAAGAGGTTGCAGAATGAGAGAAGAAAGTATGGCGGGGAAAAAGGGTCGGGGAAGTTGTTGAAGTCGGAATTGGATGGGAATTCTATGATGGATGGGTCGGCGATGTATGCAAGTCCGGCATTGCATGGGGATGCTTTGATGCACGGGTCAGGAAGGCATGCAAAATCGGAGTTGCCTGGGTAATTAATCGCGGTTGAAGTTTGGTAATTAGAAGGAGTAGTAAGTACCTTGTACCTAAACATCCATCCAAACATCTCCCACCTCTTGGCCTTAGCCAGCATTCTTGCCGTCCATACCTGGTATAAACCATTTACCTGTCAACTCAAGCAATGCGCCGAACAGGCGAGGATCATCACCATACGTCCACTTGACCTGGAACCCATTCTTCCTTTTCTCTTCTTCGGCAGCACGTTTGGCTCGCTCAACAAAGAGCTTGGTTGCTATCTCCAATGGTCCCAGTGGAAACCCATATGCAGCGCGATCGATAGGCTCAACATCTTCTTCCACACCGAACCAAGTCCCACGAACGAAAAGACAGGCACTCCAATGCTGCGGCTCATACTCTAGCAGATCAAGAACTCGGAAAAGACGGGCATGACCAGGGAATTGTTTAAGGGCTTCGAGAATCTGGGGTTGGTCTAGGAAGAGCCAGGATCCCGGTTCTCCTGCGCAGAAAGGAAGATTGTCGCGTTTAGCCACTTCATACGCCTCTTGGAACAACACGAGGATCAGAGAGTTGAGGTCGGTGATGAAGGCAACTACCTCAGACGGCAAATCACAATCCCACCATGTCACTTCTTGGTAAGCATCGAGAACCATGCGAATCCACAGATCGATGGCGGATTTGAAATGGAACGTCAAATCTGAGTAGGCCTCGTTCTAGGGAATAAAGTATCAGTATGAAGTAAACAAACAGTTCGCACCGGGAAGGATGGCGCAAACATTCTTGAACCAGCGGATCAAAACTTCGTCCGAGGGCCGCTCAGCCTTCTGGTCGACCGGAGAAGCACATCTCAACCTTACTGACATGTCTGAAGGTTTAAGTCGTGGCAGATCATTCATGGTAAGCCAGAGATTCATCCACGCCTGTGTACCGATCTTGGGGTGATTCTCCCTAGGGCTTCTTCTCGGGAGAGTGATAGAACCTGGGCGGTATGTAAACCTTCCTAACGCCCCTTCTGATGGCAAACCCGAGGTTCCCGCATCGTCCTTTTCCTCCTTTTTGGCCCGTACCCGCCGCATAAACTCTGCGTCGTCGAGAGCTGCGGTACTCATTTTTGCTAAAGAGCATCTTCGACAGAGATTTCGACCACACGCAGTTCCTGCAGCTGCGCCACATTTCGGCATCTTTTCCTTGCACGACATGTGGCAAGGTACTGAGTGTCGAGATCTCTCGAGATGATACTGGGATGTCGGATGGTCCAAAAGGCGTTCGGGCGGTGATGGGTTCGAGGAAGAAAACTTTGGTGAAGCGGCGAATAGGTGCCTCGGGCTCTCGACAGGTAATCAAGCCAGGCAGTCTCTCAGCATTGAGGTCTCCGTTTCCGACTGTACTCTTCCTATTTGGAACCTGCCGAAAGCGAGAGGTTGGGGAGGGAGGTGGAGATGGTGAGGAATGCAGGAAAGAGAACGAGCGGTTGGTGATTCGGAGAGGAGCTGCAGGAAATGTAGAAGCCGATGGATGTGTGTTAAGACTCAACCGCCCGGCGCCCAAAGCAATATCGAAATGGAGAAAAGGAGTGGAAGCCGAAGAAACGAAGTGATGCATCGATGGACCTTTGGCGTTGGTGATGAGCCTGCTCCGCTCAGCGGTTGACAAGGAACGGAGGCTCAGGAGCGAGAGATCGAGTCGAGGAAGGCGGGTTGACGATTAGCCTCGAGTGGGCCGGAAGCATTTCCGGGCGAAAATTTTCTGCGGCGACCGTAACGTTTGAGAATCATTTGGGATTTGTTGTCGTGTTCGTAGTTCACCACTCGGAAGAGTGCTGAAATCTTGTGTGGTATTGCAATGTTGAGGGAAGTCGACAATTTCCACCTTGGGAGAGTAGCGGCATTGCTGGTGTCCGCCCTGTGAGGCGTAGAGATCTCAGATCTATCGATCTACATATGTAGTAATCTCATCTCCCTAACCACTTTTTGCACTCCTGCAAGACGAGAGCTCGCCAACCAATAATGCCTTGTAGCCGAGTAGCAATAAAGAGTCGACCAGATGACCATAAACTACCTAGGTAAGTAGTACGATGTTAACTTTCCATGTAAGTGTACAGACTCAAGATAGGAGGGGGTAATTGCAGAATACTAGCACGTTGTTACAAACATTAGAGAAGAAGAAGTGATATCAAAGTCGGGTATAGTGTAGTGGCTATCATTTGCGACTCTCATTCTGAGGAACTCGCAAGACCCGGGTTCAATTCCCGGTATCCGAAACTTTCCTTTTGATTGTTCTTTTGCTGCTTTTGTAGTCAAAGAAAAGTTGGTTAGCTGCCAAAATTCTTTCAACCCTCTTTTGTCGCATACGGCCACAGACCGAAGAATATACGGGATCCCGTTCGCTCTCCCATAGTCAAGCTTCTGATCGCCGAGTCAGTACTGCAGTGGGTGACCACGCGGGACTCCTCGGTGCTGTATACATCTCTTTTGCAGTTCTCGTTGTTTTACTTCCTTTCAGGGCCGCCGCAGATTGTTGCTATGGTAATAATCAGACGGTCTTTGATCAATGTAGCCTCGCACCCACCTGAAAGGTCAACCCTCCAAGGCTAGTCTAAACCCTTCACGTCGCGGTCTTACCATCCTCCCCACAACACGAACGCGGGCATCACAAAGTTTCCATTTTCGACCCCTCCGCATCACAAAAACAGAGCCTGATCTTTATCCTCCACCTCCGCCTTTTTAAACACTCACAACATTCAGAGCGGCCTTAGCGTTTGCTACCCGTTCTACAAACCCAGCTCCGTTTCAGAGAATTTCGCCAAAACAACGGTCCCGACAACAAGTACAACAAAGGTCCTGGTTCTGCTCCCACTAGCAGCAGAAGAACAAGCAATGGAGGATACACACCCGCTCTCGCCGCTCCCCGTCAACATCCAGAAATCCATAAACCAAGCCCCTACTGTCGGCGACTCACGTTCAACAAAAATCCTTACGTCGTCACCGCTCGGCTCGCCGCCTCGTATGAGTGGTGAGCAATTTGCGTACTCGGAACAGCCACATAGGAACATGCAACATAGTCCGACGAGGAGTCTGCAGTCCTCTCCGCTGAGAATTAGGCCGAATACCGATGGAGATGCTGGACTGGGACATAGAACGGCTGGAGGTGATGTGGAAATGAGTGATGCTGATGAGAACTATCATGTGGATTTGGACTCGACGCCAAAGGGTAATAGTAATGGCGGTAGTCACTACAACAACAACGACTTGGGTGGGAATGATTCACATGATTTGAGCGATGATGATTCGTTTTCAATGTTGGATACGGACTTGACAAGGAGGAAGGATGCTGGTGTAAGTCTCTTCTTCCCGGTGGGCTATGTGGGAAAAAGACGGTCGTCCTAATCATCGTAGTCACCTACACCGACCCGCAAACGACGAGATCACTCCCCGTCAGGCAACTCGCAATTCTCATCACCCATTCAAAGCCTCAACGGCTCAAGAGTCCGGAAACTCAGCACCACGTCAAACTTGGAGGAATTTACCGACGAGTTTGAAAACATTGGTAGAGGCTCAAAGATGGATCCACCCAGCAAGTCTCGTCCCTCCAACATTCGCACCACCTCATCCGTAAACTCTTCACGAGGCCCTTCAACACCCCGCAACTCCAACTACCTCGACTTTGACCTCCCACCCGCTCCAACACCTCGTTCCATACCCAGCGTCTCGGCCCGTGAGGTAGAATTCATGAAGTCCGAGTTCATGTCCCAAATCGCTGGTCTCAAGGCCGAGCTGCGTGGCTCCAAAGCCCAATGCGAAGACCTCAAAGACTCTGTACGGGATGCCGAAGACCGCGTCGGCAAAGCCAACCAAGACATGGAAGACTACCGACAAGCGGTTGACGCTAGGAACGCCGCGCTTGAGCAGGAGCTCGCCCGACTCCGCGAAGCCATCACCTCAATGGAAGCCGATTTAGAAGCCTCCCAAAAGTCACAATCTGAGCTCCAGCACCAACTCCAAGTCCTTCACTCCGAAAACGAAGAGCTCCGCTCGCGGCCTGTCAATGCTGCTGGCGAAGTTGAAGAAGTTCCTCAGGATGAAATCCAGCGGGTCGCCAAAGAGCTCCACATACTCTACAAGCAAAAACACGAGACCAAAGTCGCCGCCCTCAAGAAATCCTACGAATCCCGCTGGGAAAAGAAGGTCTCCTCCCTTGAATCCGCCCTTGCCTCTCTCCGCTCCGAAAACGAAGACCTCCAATCCCAACTCTCCGCCGCCCAAAAGCTAGCCTCTCAACCTCCTTCCAGGCCGCCAACATCCTCCTCCCACTCTGCCGAAGAAGTCGCCGCCCTGCACTCCCGCATCACCTCCCTAGAGGCCGAAACGCACTCTCTTTCTCACTCCCTTCGCACTGCCCGCTCCGAAAACTCCGAACTCGTCACCCTTGTAGACGAACTCCTCTCCCTCCAGAACCAGGGCACACCTCGCCCAGAAGAAGTCCAAATGGGCCAAGCCCTCACCTCCACCGCCTCCTCCCAAGTCCGCCACGAAGGCCCATCGTCCCACGAAAAAGTCGGCCGCAAATCGGCCTCACCCATCAAAGATGACCGAGGCAAACGCCGCCGCGAAAACGAACTCGCCGAGCAAGCAGCCCCACCAAAGATCGCCCCCTTGTCAAAACCATCCGCCCGCAGCTCAGGATACGGCCAGTCCTCCGGCTATGGTCAGAGCGCCAGCTCATCAGCACCAGTCAAACGTGGCCTCAAGCCCCCCAGTGCTTTTGGCTCACGGCTAACTCGACCGGGCCAGCAAAGGGAACAGTAGGACTGTGCTCTTGCGCCGCCTAGTCCGTCTGTGGGGAGGAGTGGAGGGACGAGGGAGAAGGGGAGGAGGTCGAGTGTACTTGTCGTGGGAATGAAGAAGGAGAATGGATATGTTGTTATGGGTGGGGATATGAGTGGACATGGACAGGGGAGTCCAAAGCAGGTGGTTAAGAGGAGGAAGAGTGAGATTGCTGTGAGGGGCCTGGAGGGCATGAGGGGTAGGGTCCATCGGAGTTACTTGGAAGGGGTTGGTGAGGAGGAAGAACTATTGTAAGGTTGCTTGGGTGTGTTTGGGTGGGAAAAGTTGGCTGGTTTGGGGGTTGTGTACTTATTTTTTTTTACGGGATATTTTCTTATTGGGATGGGTCGGGTTATTCCTAGACACTGGGTTCTTTTATTTCTTATCTCGTGTGTTCATCTGGTTCTTGGCCGCCTACTGACTACCTTTTACTCCTTTTAGCTCGTATATTGTGCTTGGGTGTTTATTGCTAGTTTCTTGTTACGGGTCTTCTCGGGGTTTTATCTTTATATATATTTTTTTGTTATGCTCTTCTTGTTCGGCGCTTTGAATATCAGGGATGGCGGTGGAGTCTTTGTCTTTAGCTGGGTTTAGGTTAGGGAATGGTATGGGTATTTTTATTCTCGTGCGGTCATCTCGCTCGGGCAACTTATTTTGCTCGTATACTCTTGACGTGTGTGGTGTTTCCGGTGCTGGGTATCCTGAGCGTGACAGGGGTTGCTTTGGATATGGATTCTCGTAGATCCTTCCACTGCAAAGTCCTTCTGTGAATGTGCTCATACCGCCTGTTTGAAGACCAAGTATGTGGATATCCGATGGAAGGTGCACTGGTTTGTGATTTGCTCTCGTGGATTGCTCGGCTCTGTCTGGCTCTTTATGCTCGTGAGAAGGATGTGCTTGAAGGAATTCTGCTTTTCTTGTCACTGTCATATGCGTGTTTAAATCGACTGGTGGAAGTATGCCCTTTAGGTTCTCGCTGCTATCATCCCTCCCCGTAAAACCAGCTTGGTTGCCGGGTGTTGTGCTTGTGTGTTTGGCTTTGCGATCTATGTAGACGGTGGGTTGAGGTAAGAAAGTGGCCGTGCTCTTGTGATGTAGCTGGCGATCGCTTTTGAATACGTACTTGTAGAGCCTGCATGGTTTATCTTGTCTCACTGTCGTAGCGTGGCGAGATACGTCGATACGTGTAGGTCTCTTTGATCAATTGAGCTCTCGTATCGTGTTGTCAACCAGTAAACTTCATTTATTGCTCTCGTGGGTCTCTTTGAGTGAATCGGATGAGTGTCTTGATCGTGTGGTGACTTAATCATGTGGTAAGAACGGACGGTTCGAAATGTTAGGTACTGGAGTAATTCCCGTGGTTCAGATACAGCTCTATACCGGTGCTATATATGTGAAAAGACATTTCCATATGGTTTGTGATAATATTTTCTACGCCACTGGCATCCATTCATCATCATTCACATCTTCAGTTTCCAAAGTTTCGTTCTCGTTCTCGCCCTCGTCCAATTCTTGAGCACTTTTCAAACATGTACTGTTCTCCTTCTCTTGAACGATTATCTGTTCCTCGTAATATGATGGAACTCTTCTAACATAGAAGGTGTCAAGCGATACTCGGAAGATCAAGTCATTGTACTCGTCCTTTGTAATGTATCCCTTTCTCAGCAGGAACTGGAATCGATCTTCAAACGGCATCTGCTTCATACAAGATACACAGATGCCCCAGACAAGCGCATAGTTTTTTGTCCAAGGACACCGAAAGCTCTGCATAGAGCTCACAACCAAGCATTTTGTGCACGCAGAATAGTGCCTGCGCTTGTTGTCTGAATATCGACTGCTCCAATATCCTAGCTTCTTTGAGGCTTCGGGCGTAGGTGGAGGATACCTTTTGATAAACAGCGCAAGTTCTCGACTGTCAAGAATGCTGATGTTTTCGATACAAAGTTTCATCTCGTAGGGAGGGCTTTTGCAGAAACACATGAAAAAATAGCCATAGGCCCATTGGGCCATTCTTGGCCTTGACCTGATCTCGTGCCGAAGCTGGACATTGGTGCCTGTCAGTTGGAGGAGGGTGAATGCGTGACACCAGGAGTAGATTTCGAGCCGGAGCTCAAGGGGTAAGAGGAAGAAAGGATGAGGTTCCGAGTTCACGGTATCTGATTGTACCGACATTCCGAGTCTGCAAAAGTGCTCGTGAGGTACCTGCAGTCTGGTATGAAGTTGGGATCAGAGAGGATTCGTGCCAATGGATGGAGTATGTTGAAGAGAGGAATAAATAGAAGGATCCTTTATTGGTACTCAGCACGGTACTGCCCATGCATACAAGCGAAGTTTGTGCATATACTTGAGGCGATGTACAGGTATGTACTTCTTAATGCACTCAGCTGCGCTATCTTGGCCTTGGTCGTGGTCAGAGCATTTCCGCTGACATGATGTCAGGTGAAATAGTATTCCACAAACTCTGCCAGGTGGTCATACCGAAGGCAGCATCGTACCCCCTCATCGATTCATTCTTATGACCGGGCACGCCATCAATCAATCTCCTGGTATCTTCCCAATACAACAGCAAATACAGGACCTAACCGGCCTAGCTATTCCACGATCACACGAAGAAACTCCGCACGTCACTTTCGTCAAAGTTCCATCAACATGTCATCCACCAGCATCCTCTCTCTACCAGCAGAGCTCCTCATCAAGGTCTTCGAAAAGTTCGATACATACGTCGAATTAGTTCGATTAGCACACGTGCATCCACGACTCCGTGCGGTTCTGATCGTCAACCAACATCGCTTCCTACCGAAACCTTTCTCGAACCAATATTTCAAGCACAACTTCAATGAAGGAGTGCATGCTCGGCCTCACAACCCCAGCTATCATTATCCCTCGACCTTACCGAGTACCAGCAGCGGATACTACGACTACCCCAGAGTCTACGACGTTGAAAGGCCCGGGCAAATCGAACAAGAAAACACTTGCACGCTTGAGAAGGCCAAAAGGTGGAGGCCAAACAATATACTGGAAGGGCACAGATGGTCGCTAGCATACCTGATGGGAAGTTTCAGAGGGTTAAAAGAAAAGTCGAGAGGAAAACTGATCCGTGCTTTGTGTCAAGGATTATGCAGAAAGGGAGATGAACCTAAGGATGATCAGCAGGTAGATGAGTTGAAGGCAGCGGACCAGAAAAAGATTTATCTGCGGTATGAGGAAGCCGATGACGTGGACGAACTGACGCCAGAAACTCAGAGTATGCCTTCGAAAGAGAACATTTCCGATGTTCGGTCTGCGCATACTAGTAATGCCAGGACAACAAATATATTAAAACACGGATATTCTCTCAACAAGGACGCCCAGATATCGAGCGGAATCGGCCGGGGACAACTTGAAATGGCCGGCTGCTTTTCAAACTCTCATTATAGCGCAATTGGCTCTTGCCAGTACACTATCTATGTACTAAAGCAGGGCCTGGAAGCCATTACCCAGTACCCTCCGACCGGAACTCAGCTGCAATGGATGCGTGCCAGAAAGGTTGAGCATGGATTTCTCGACTTTGTGGAAGCTAGTTACAAAGAAAGGGCCAGTACAATATCTAAAGAGCAGGCTCGAAGGGCATATCAAAGGTTTGGGAAGCTTCTCATGCGGAGAGACCTGTTCGTCTGTCAGCTTGAATGGTTGTTCTTACAGGGGATCTATTACCTGCATACATTATTCCTGAGTCCCTCACCCAGTGACGACTCCGACTACGAGAAGCACGACCGTATATGGCAGGGATCTGAATGGTTTGACGAGATGTACGCGCTGGTACTTAACCCAGACTTGGTGTGGAGGTACGTAGATTATGAACTGGTCAGAGTGGCCGTCAGTCAAGCCAAAGGCTTCAAGAACCGGGGTATAAAACACTTCATTTCCACCCTTGAACGATTGTTTGACGAGAAGCCTCGCATAAGTTGGAACAAAAAACGATGTTTGTACGATGAGCGGGACTGGCTCCGTCAGAACTGGTGTACAGGATGCTATGAATGTACAATGCCAGAATGGATGTACATTAAGTTTGTCTTGTTGAAGCGAGCGGTGGAGCTCGTGGGGGATGAGCTTGAACCATATGCATATGATTCGAAGGACTCGAACCGGTTAGATGATGCTCACGCACGAAAGATTGAGGAGGAAGTAGAACGTGAGGCCTGGGGGGTGACGGAAGATGTGCACAATCGATTTTACTGGGAGAAAGGAAATAGGCATGCTAGAAGATTATGGAAGAATTTTAGATATTAATAAGTAAATTAAAATTCTCAAAAATATCAAACCGTGTCATGCGCAAGGGCATACTCATTCTCGTGCACGTCAATTCCTTTCATTTCATGCTCTACGTTCGTGTACTGCATAGGCAGGCTTGTTATACTTCATGAATTCAATGGCTGGAATCCTGCCAGATCATGCATAGATGCATGCATAGGCGCAAGTATTAGACTGAATTTCCAGGCTCATACATGAGGTGTGTTATAAGCTATAATCTTCTCGGTCTATCTTTCAGATCCGACATCGTCAGGAATTGCGAATCATACATGAACGAACGAATCTTCTGATATGAAGTATTGAGATTGTCTCTATATGCCAGTGCCAAATGAATGTCGTGTAAAGTCTGCGATATTGAGAAGCGTACCATAGTTCCAAGTCTCACGGCGAAAGTGATCGAAACTGAGTCCAATCAGTTCAGTAGTTCCAAATACAGTAAATATTACTAATACTCGCGTTCTATTGTTGAAAAGCTATCGTAACAGAACTGGGCATCCGTATAGCTCTCATATCCTAATTTCAGCTGGGTGATACGTATTTTGTGTGTGCTTAATAGCTTCACCAGCATCTGCATCTCGTAAGATATCGGTACTCGTACGCTGAGAAGGAAATAGCTAGGATAAGGACGTAGAGTACTGTGAACTCGTGGGACGTTCTTGCAATCTTGACTCGAAGTAAGCAAACAAGCTACACGTGGAGCCTTCAGCTCACGAACATTTCTCGAAAAAGCGCAAGCTCGTGTCCCAGCTTGCGGATATAGTAGAGGTCGTAAGGTCAAGCAAGTTGCTCTCGTGCCACCTGTTTTGCAAGTTCTGTTGATCGTAGGCTTCTCTCTCCGAGTCTGTGTCCTCTGGAAAGTGATCGTGTCGCTTTCATTATGCTTTCCAGAGTGAACCTCTCGTGCGTAAGATGATATATGGAGGTAGGAATCTTTCCGTCCTTCTAACATCCCCATATGATTTACTTAAGTAGACGTAACGCATCGGCATGGATAGTGATTTTCTTGAAAATCACACAGCTCGTATTCGCCTTCTGCCATGTGATGAAACATCTAGATCTGGCTCTGTACGTACTATTCCAACAGGATGCATATGCAAATGTGCACGCGTGCGTCTTCAGATGTTGGTGTTCGTATCTATCTCGTGGCTCGATGTTCTGCAGGGCGTTCGCTTCTTCAGACTCATATAAGTACATGTACATAGTATTTCAAAGAATGCGCGTGTCCGTTCTGGCTGTTCTACTATTCATGCTGCAGTCAAATGATGCATAAGGCGTGGTGGAAGACGTATAGTCAGCCGACTTGTGAAGCTGTTCGCTTGGATGATGTTTCTGGGATACTGATTAAATGATGCAGACGAGGATTTATAGGGATAGGTACCGCTCGTGCATCATGAAAGGACAGAGTTTTCTCTCCGGGGGTTAGATATAACCCCACAACTTAGAAGACGGCAGATACAACGTGGTGCTATTTCCATGTAAATCGCAAATCAAAGGTGAACACAGTGGCAGATGCACTTCATGATCGGATGAAGACGCTTCACGATAAACACAAGCACACAGACCAAACAAAGAGTGAACATGGAGTAACAAGTGAAAAGAAAAATGCATTACTCCTCATGAGGATAATAAACCCCATACCCACGATCCTTCCCCCTCAAACCATCCCAAAAGAACCCCGCTCTACCAGTTTCACCCCGACAAAGCAGAATCCTCCTAACCCAATACCCGATCCAACCCCTAACCCCCCTCCTTTCCTCCAACTCCTCCATCCCTCAAATCTCCCAATCGAAAAAACAATAGCCCGTCCGTCCGTTCTAAGCGTCAACGTCACCACCCGGAGCCTTCCACTCTCCCGGCTTCTTGCGAATGTTATCCGAATAATCCTTCAGCGCACCCTTTGGGTTACTCTCGAGGTTTGCCGTGCCCGTGTTCTCGCCCGCCTGGGAATCGCCGCCTTGTGACTTGGAGTCCTTGAGGGTCTGGGCACCCTTTGCGCCAGCGTTCTGGTTCTCGGTTGGGGCGCCGCCCGAGGCTCCTTCGATGTGGCCGGAGCCGGTTTGGCCGATTTGCTTGTCGGACTGCTCCTCTGGAGGGGGGGACTGGGCTCCGCGCATGGACATTGTGGGTGGTTGTGTGTGTGTTTTAGTGGGTGGTTTTAAAGTGTGGTGGTGGTGATGATGATGGAGTAGAGAGAAAGGTTGTGGTTTGTTTGTAGTGTGGTGGTGATGTGGGGTATGATGTGGTGTTGTTTGAATGATGGAGGTGATGGGTGATGAGAAGGTTATATAATGCTTCGTCATTCGACGTTCAAGGAAGGAAGTTGAGGGATGAGTGGTCGTTGCAGGGTCGAGGTCGGAGTGACGTCATTGGGGTATGGCGTATGTGGGTGTGGTTGGAACATTGCCGAATTGGGAAGGATTGTCGATTGGTGACAGATTTGGGGAACCACGATAAAACTTGACATGGAGAGGCTTTAGGCTGAATTAGTGAGGGCATTGTACTGCATTTGGAGATGCGATGCAGAGGAATGTGCTGAAGCAAGTTCGTTATATCCGCAGTTGGATGCTGGCTGAGCCTCGATCGTGTTCTCCGCTGTATGTACAATGTTGAAACCAACTCAATTGCATCGAGATAGGCCAAGGTCATTGGAAGCTTCGGCGAGCATCTTGCTATCAGAGGAATTGGAATTGATTCAGTTACGAGACATATACGAACCAAGCAAGGAATTTCTGAGCTGCAGATGCTGGGTATGGCGATTGATGAACTCTGGGAGCTGTGTCAGAGTAGCCCTTGGACGAATTGGGTTGGCATGTGCCTCAAGTCGGTAACCGCTTCTCTTTGATATCTTGAACTTCAAACGAAGCAGCTCACCGTCATTCAAATTCGATTGATCAATTGCACACCCTCAAGTTGACGAGCGGCAGTTTCTGTAGTACGAACGTTTGTCTGGCCAATAAAAGCCACTATATGCTTTCAATTCCTCATACAACCAGCACCATCCGTTAAAAACTCGTCAAGCACAAAGATATTACAAAGAACCCGCAAGCAAAAATGCCCCATACCCACAAGATCCGCTTAAACCAGAGAACAAAGAGGAATTATAACCCTTTTGTAGAATCCCATATTAAATCCGATAGGAGATGTATGTATGACTGCTAGAACCCATCATTTCATGAACCGACATATCCCATCATCGACTGCAAAGAGACGGAGCAGAATGGCTCCATCCGTCAAAACCAACCAGGACAACAATCGAACCCGCTCACAGATTTCGAACAATCACTACTGTTCCACCTTCGTAATGGTGGCTTGCGGCAAATGATCTACCACAACCGCTCTCTACTACACAAGCAACTACCATTTACCGCTGGAATCCGCGACCCCTCTTGATGAGAGCATCGCTATATAGCAACGGCTGAGCCGGGAAACCATGAGTTCCATCCTGCACCATAGCCTGGTTCGCCTGGAGTCTCTGCAAGTTTGCCATCTCTCTCTGAACAGCATAGGCGTTATCGCGGTCTGCAGTCGAAGTAGTTTGGGGCTGTGTAGGTGGGCCATCATGGAGACTGACTCTGAGATTGTGACCTTGAACCCAGTTAGCATTGTTGTGACGGCAGCGATCTATTCCCCCATACCATCAGCTTTCAAGCCATTGTATTTCTGCACGCAAGCCAATGCGGCATCTCGCTTCTCAAAGAGGATTTCGGCGGAGGTAAGGGGTGAGACTTTGGTGATTGTGACGGAGCGGATTTTGCCAATGGTTTTCATGACCGACAAAATGTCGTCTGATGTTGTTCCCTGAGCGAGGTTTGCGATTCGGACGACGAATGGACCGGCTGCCCCTCGAATATTGAGTCCTGCTGCTCCACGTATTGATGTTCCAGGGTTGGCTGGACCAGTAGGGATTTTGACGTTGTTGCCGAACCCTGTGTTGTTGACACTATTGTTGCCAAACCCACTGTTGTTGTTGAAGCCATTATTATTGAATCCATTGTTGTTTCTCCTATCCGCTGCTGGACCGCGTGGGATTTCCTTCTGTGGTCCGGTGGCAGCTCCTCTTATTGATGCGCCGATATCGATCGACTTGTTCTTTTGGAGTTCGGTGAGAGAGGGCACTTTAGTGACTGGCTTTCCACCATTGTTGTTCTTCGGCGAGTTGGTTCCGGCGATGGCGGCGAAGAGCGGGTTTCCGGCAAGCTCCTTAGCTACTTTTGGGTTGATGGCGATTGCCTTTCCATTCGAGGACTTTCCGCCGACGGGAGTTTTGGAGACGCGAGAGGCCATGGGGTTCGGGACACCTTTGGCGGAGAAGAGGTCGTGCTTCCACTTTCCGTTGGAGTCGCCAACTGGGGGAGTATTCGTTCCGCCATTTCTCAGCTTCTGTAGGCGCATACCAGTCAGACCTCAACTGGCTTATCGTGAGGGGGATTCGATCTGCCGTTCGACAAACCGATTTGCTGTACATACCGATCTTCCATCACGGCCGCCTCTCCCTCTTCCGGCACCGCTGTTCGCATTCCTTGCTTGCTTCCTTCGTTCTTTAAAGATGATGAGTTAGAGTCAAGGAGTAAAACCAATCTTCTTATCCGGCCCGTTCGAAATGAATACAGTAGAGAGGAGGAGAGGCTGAAAGATAAAGGATCTCTGGCATAACGAAGAGGTGGAGGACATGAAACGTCGAGACGATCACGGCCATTTCGGAAGCCGACGGCAAAAGAGCGTAGAGTGCGAGCGACGCGGGGGATGAGAAGACGACGAGGGTGCGGTGTCAAGTACCTGCTTGAAGAATTCCGTCTAGAGAGATCTTGTTACCACCATCAACGTCCATACGGTCACCCATTTTGCAACAAGTAATGGTTTTGGTTCTCCGGTTTGGCAAGTATCTGGCGCTGTAATGTACGAGTAGGTCGGAGTAGCGGAAGGTCGAATCAGGGGTAGATTGCCGGTAGCGGGGAGTTGTTGTGCCTGTTGAGAAAAGGTTGAGTTTGACGAAAATCGACGATGTTTTGGAATCGTGCTTGTCGCGAACAGAAGACGGTTAAGAGGCTCAGCTAGGAATTTGGCTAGAAGCTTGGCGAGAGGGCCACTGCCACGTGACATGATTGGTAGGCAAACTTCTGTTTCGCGTTTATCCGAGCTTCAACAAAACTTTCTGCCTCCCGAGATGCAAGGGTATGAAATATACTTTATGTACGAAGTTTGGATGAGGATATTATTATGCAATTGCAGGAATGAATGATTCAGAACGGGACATAGGCACAGTTAATAAGAGCTGGTTGATCCAATTTCATTCGTCTAACACAGGTCAAATCTACAATCTCCACCAACATGATACTTGCTGCTCACAGGTCTGCGCCGTAAGTCCGTCACAGCATTAAAGACTCCTAGCTTCCCATCTCTACAAGTCGCCCCCGATATCCGATTAACAAACTCACTCGCATGCACATTCTTTCGTTAGAAGCAACAAAATTATGAATCACAAGTATCAGACGCGGCGAGACAAGAGATAGAAAGTGAAAGCTAATGAATATTCCCGAATGTAAATAAATAAGCCATTCACTTGGACGGGTAAAGAAACGGAAATAGCAAGATACCGCCTTCCACACAAATTGCAAACCTTAAAATGCAAGGAAATCTGAGTGTAGCAAGGAAACAAAGGAGATATGCAGAACAAAGGCCGGTTAAGATGAACACAAAAAAAACTTCCACAGTAGAAGGTAGAAGAATAGGTGAGGAAGAAGGACACGAAAGTATAAAAGCGTCTGAGCCAAGTCATAGTTCCCAGAAGATATGCCCTTCAACCTTGTCATTAAAAACTATCGGAGGAATACGGCCTAAGAAATAAAAACACAAGGAAATAAATGTGAACGAAGGAAAGTCCGATTAAGAAGGAAAAAAACACCAGACCCACAACACTATGTAAAAACAGTTAACCGTGAAAAAAACCCAGACAATTTTGAAAAAAGTCTACCACGCTTTTAGACACCATGTATGCCCAAGAACAATGAAAGCAAATAAGAATCAAAAACAAACGATGATCTACAACTCGCCCATCTTGGCCTTAGCTACTGGAGGAGAGGATGTAGTCGAAGCTGGAGGAGATGAAGCCTCATTGTGATCATTGCCGTCTTGAAGAATACTGAGCACCTGTTAGTAAATTGAAAGAACCAGCTCTAAGGGAATGTCATACCTGAACTTATTTGCCGACTCCTTTGGTGCTGGGGTGCCGGACCTTGAGTTTGGACCGGAATCCTCACCACCTCTGCCCATGGTTGGCCTCTTAGCACCTCCTGGACGAGGTCCGAGGAAGGAGGCTGGACCGAAGGTAGCTGGGGTATTGGCCATGCTGCGGTGCTTGGAACCAAGCTTCTTGAGTTCGCTAGCATCAACCTGGGCCTTGACGTTCGCCTGCCAATCTGGTGGGTGCTGGTTTCCGCCGTAGTAGGAGCCCTGGCGGTCGCCACGTCCTTGAGGTCTGGACACACGAGAAGCCTTGTTCTGTGCCTCCTTCTCTGCCTGGGCACGAGCAGCCTCTTCGTGAATCTCAGCAAGAGTCTTGGGTCCCTTGTCAGCTTCCTTGCTTTGCCATCCCTTGCTCCTCAAGTCGATGATATCCTGTTGTGGGAGTTAGCAATGTAAATAAACAGGAGAATAGAGAGTCAACTTACCATCAACATGAAACGGATTCTCGAGGGAAGACCCTTCATCTCTTCGATGTACTTGATCCTAGCGAAGTAGGCGTCCATGGCTGGCTTACTCTTAGGTAGCGAATCCAAGCTTTGTCCGATGGTCTTGAGAAGCTTGACAAGGGACTCCGCCTCTTCTTCCTCAGGCATACCCTCGAAGTCGACGAGCTTCTTGACACACTCGTGCATGATACGCTCTGTAAGCATGCCGAGTTTGAAGAGCTCACCAATGAACTGGATCAGACCGAGACCACGACGCTTGGCAGCAGCAGCGATGTAGTACTCGTCAGAGAGCATGACCGCCTCCTCAGATTCACCCTCTGGCTTTGGTGGGAGGTTAACCTTCCATCCGCGCTCGAATTCCTCTTGACATCTGTTGAGCAGATACTTTCTGAAGAGAGCGCCGCCGGTGACAACATTGCCATGCTTATCCTTGATGTTTTCATCGCTAATGTTGGGATCAATACTCTCCAACATGCGCTTGCAGAACTTGGCATACATGGAAGACCAAGCAGCCTCATCTGTAGCCTTCTCAAAGGTAAGCTGAATGACCTGTCTCAAGGTGCGTCCATCGGTCTCGAACTTGGATTGTCCGGCAATGTCAAGGATTTGGTCGGAAATCTTGTCAAACTTCTCTGGAGTCATCTTGTTCAAGGCAGCCTTGACCTTGCGCTGCACCATTTCAGGAGACATCAGGTTGTCGTTCTCGCTAGCAGCAGGGGCAGCGGCAGCTGGAGCTTCCTTAGCAACCAAAGAACGAGGGGTCCATCTCTTCTCGGAGAGAACCAATGGCTTAACTTCCGACAATGGGATTGTGACCATTGGTTTTGGCTCGTTCTCCTCACCTCGTCTGCTGGCCTGTCTGGACATGCTGGTGGGACCCTCACCACCGCCTCTCTTCCTCTCGGAGCCACGGGTAGCTGATGAGCGGTTTCCAGGCTTTGGAGAAGATGGAACATAGTTGCTAGAAGCAGATCCGCTGCGAGACATAGGTGTTGCCCCCATGAACTTGCCGAGAGGGTTACCGCCGAGTCCGAGTTGACGGTTAGCCGCTTCGAAGCGCTGCTCGGAAGTCGATGGTGTACGCATTCCAGATCCCATTGCTGAGAATTTTTGGCTGCTACCAGAACCAAATGCGCCCATAGGGGTCGATGGGATGCCACGGCGACCGCTGCTGGATCCCATACGGGCAGTACTTGGGCGAGCAGAATCGGGTTCACCAACCGTATCTCTAATACGGCTGTCCCAATCAACCGAAGGCTTCTCAGTAAAGACATTTGCGAACTGCATCAAGAACTCCTTGTCGTACTTGAACTTTCCGTTTGAAGCATTTGGGTTCAAGGCTGGGTTTGGAGACATGAAGCCAGATGGATAGTTGACACTAGTGATATCCTCAATGAACCTAGCAGATCGCAATGAGGTGAGAGCAGCAGATGGCATTGGTGCCTCGGTGCTGTTTGGGAGAGGAAGCTTGAGTGGTGGAGGCTTGGCTGTTCGGATCTTGGTTGTGGGAGGAAGCATATCTTCACCAGCGGCGGCTGGCTTAGCGGCGGCAGCATCCTCAGTAGTCTTCTCTTCAGCCTTTGGCTCTTCGGTAGTCTCGGCCTTGGCCTTGGCCTCCTCAGCCTCCTTCGCGGCCTTCTCCTCAGCTTCCTTCTTGGCCTTCTCTTCGGCCTCCTTAGCAGCCTGTTCTTCGGCTTCCTTCTTGGCCTTCTCTTCGGCTTCCTTTGCAGCCTTCTCTTCAGCCTCCTTGGCAGCCTTCTCTTCGGCTTCCTTAGCGAGACGCTCCTCCTCCTCCTTAGCCTTACGGTCGGCTTCCTCCTTAGCCTTACGCTCCTCCTCTTCCTTGACCTTGCGTTCTTCCTCCTCCTTGGCCTTG
This sequence comes from Ascobolus immersus RN42, assembly GCA_003788565.2. Classification (NCBI taxonomy): domain Eukaryota; kingdom Fungi; phylum Ascomycota; class Pezizomycetes; order Pezizales; family Ascobolaceae; genus Ascobolus; species Ascobolus immersus. Next base: position 185,766 of record ML119723.1, on the reverse strand, counting down.
CGTTCGGCCTCTTCCTTGGCAAGACGCTCTTCTTCCTCCTTCTTGGTCTTCTCCTCCTCTTCCCTGCGTCTCTTCTCCTTCTCCTCCTCGATACGACGCTGAACAGCGGCACGAGCAGCATCCTTCTTCTTTTGATCGTCCTCGCTGCTGCGGCTTGGCTGTCTGTCGTGCTGCGGAGGCCTATTTCCTGCAGAAGAGACGACAACTGGGGCACCAGAAGGACGAGGGGACTCCGCAGCCTTGGTTGGTGAGATTATCTCCTGTGTCGTAGGGTTGCGGATGACCAAAGTGGACTTTTGCTTGCTAGGAGGTTGGAAGAGGGTGCGGTTAGGAACTGGGCTACCAGCACCTGGGGTAGGAGGGCTTTGCAATGGTGGGGGCATGTTTTGAGGCATACCCATGGTCGAAGGTGGTCTGTGAATGCCGTCCATGGTGTTAACGGATCCGGATCTAGACATTGATGGGGCGCCTGGGGTGTAGTGAACAGGAGCGAAAGCAGGTCCAGGAGACGGCATCTGCTGGTATCCAGGGCGAGGGCTGGTGGCACTCTGAGGATAGTACCCGGGCACAAACTCTGGTGGGCCACCATAGGTTCCATACTGTGGAGTGAACTGCTGATGTGGTGGCATTTGTTGAGCCATGTGTGGCGAGTATGGGTACGGCATCTGCGCTGGAGCAGCCATCTGAGCTGGAGCCATGTTGGGGGTGGTCATTGGGCTGGCCTGAGGAATAGCAGGAGACCGGTTGGCCCTGTTGCTGTAGCTCATGTTTGGAGAAGGCTGTGGATGCTGGAAACCATGGTTGACCTGCATGCCAACAGGCCCACCGCGTGGCTGAGATGGAGTACCGCGGTATTGTGGGTTCTGTCCGTAGCCTCCGTACTGTCCTTGCTGGTTATGTTGCTGATAATGGCTTTGGTATGGCATCTGCTGATGGCCACCTCTACGGCCGCCACCTGCCATTCCTCCTCTCGATGGACCCATGCCTGATGGTACGTGCTCTCCGTGGGCAGAATGGTTCGAATCTCTTCGCATATGCTGTCCCTGGGGCCCTGTTGGCATGTGTGGGGGTCCGTTTATAGACATGGGGCGGTTCTGGTTTGGCTAAAAGAAAATAGAAGTCAGTAATCATTCTCAAGGAAAGCGTGAAAAAAATATAGACAAAGGGAATATCTGACATTTCCTCCTTCTGAACCAAAAGAGCCAAACTGAATTGGGACGGAAGAAGCTGGCTGTGGAACTCCACCACTAGCAACAGTTGCAGGAGCTATAGCTGGTGAACCAACCGGATTGGACGCTCCAGGTTGCGCCGCCAATTGTGCAACGCCAATTGCAGGTGATCCTCCTCCCGAAGCTAATGATCCAAACTGTATCGAGCCCTGTCCTGCCTGTGTCGGCCTGTGAGGCATGTTGGGTCCTCCGTTCTGTGGTGGTCTGTTTCCTCCAACGTTCACGCCAGCCAACGAAGCCTTTCGCGAATGCTGCCCATTCGCACCGCCGTTAACGACGGGTGGAATCACTGATGGTACGGCCGGTGGCACCTTTGATCCATTCACGGGCGATGGGTTCGAAGGGTTGCGAGCATTTTGTGGTTGGTTAGGGACGCTTGGTGACTGTGGAGCCGACTGAGGTGGGAACGTCTTCTTGGTAGCCGCGTGGGCGTAGGAGACTGGGCGACTCGCAGCCGGAGCAGCGGCAGGCCCTATCGGTCCGCTGGATGGTTTTGAAGTCGTACCTTGTTGTGGCAGAGAAGGAGGGGCGGCGGCGGCGGAGCTCGAAACTTGCTGCTGTGTGGGGTTGGTAGGCGTGGAAGTAGTACTTGTCATAGGATGAGATCTTCTAAATGTAAGATTCTGAGTGTTGTGTTGTTGTGAAGCGGGGGGAGGTGCTCGAAGATGAAGATATTGTAAGAGAACCAAGAAGATTTAAACAATGACAGGGGGTGTGTAGGAAAAGAGAAAAAAAGTATTGACTTTTTTCGGTAGTGGGGAGAGGCGGGTTTTGAGTGTGTTTCTCAGTGAGGTGGTTGAGAAGGTTAAGAGAGGCAACCGAGAATAAGATTTTTTCGCCTGCGACGGGTGGAGTTCAGTTTATGGTCAGCAAACAATACGAAAATCCGTAAAGCAAAGACCGCAAAAATGGACCCTGAAAAAAAGAGGGAAAATGAACGAAAACAGAAAACAGAAAATGTGATGCTGCTTTGCACTCTGCTTTCGGCGTGGAATGCAGAAAAGAGAGAAATCAAACGAAATGGTTTCTCTTTGTGGGTGTGAAATGGTTTGGATGGAGTGTTTAAACCAGCCGCCTTTGAGTGGGGGAAACTGAGGATTTCTTGTGTCGTTCTTTGTAACAAAGAGCAGTCACCAACCCGAAATAAAAATAAACCGCTTGAAGATTTCCGCGAGAAAATCCGTAGGGAAGTGGAGGCGATAACAAGAAGTGGGGAGAAATAGACGAACGACAACGATAGTTGGGTAATAAAAAAGATGACGATATCCGGGGAAACGAGAAACAGCAGGGCAGAATCGTGTAAGACAGATTGACGTTTGCTTCCTCCCAGGTAGCAGAATCCGAAGTGATGAACAGCGGCCCGACAGTGATGGGAACAATGTCAATCCAGCTGTTCATGGTGACGGTCCAAGGGCTTCCGGGCATCCATTCCAGCCAGTAAATCCAAGCATCGCATTCATCATAATCGCACAAAAAAATCCAGGGCAAACAAGCAGCCTTCTCTCAAAAAGGAATCGCAGGAAAACAATGACGAATGCCTTGACTTACAGTTGAAGCACAGCTAGCGAGTAAGCGTTTGGTATAATAATTCGTCGTCCGAGGTTGCGTCGTGACGGGAGAGATTCTTTGAATGAGGAACGAGATCAAGTCGTGTAAGAACGGATCTGTGGTAGAAGAACTCGGGTTAGGACGTAGCCCTTCTTTGGATGACGGGGGGAAGGAAATAGCGGTACAGTGGCCCAGGAAAAAAGCCTCTTCCCACAACAGAACAAGTCTCCAACGCAATCGGCCAACAGACGAGGGGAAAATCAAGCAGCTTTGTTGTCAAAATAAAAGTGGGGATGGGATAAAAAGCTTACCGGCGTGGATGTAAAATGGGCTCCAGGCAGCAAACTGTTCCAAATCTCTAAACTCGTCGGGAGTGTTGAACTGAAAGAGAAGAAAGGGTTAGGAAAGATGAACGGTAGAGTAGAGTTGATGGCCTAAGAGCCGCTGGCGTCTCGATGAAAGAGAGGCTGTCGGGAAACGATCGACGTCGTCTGTGGAGAGAGCCCAAGGGTGCTCTTCTGTCTCTCGAGATACTGCGTACGGCCTCTTCTGTATTGAAGAGGGTCCACAGAGAGGGGTGGTATGAGGGAAGTAGAGAGAGGAAACGGATCAGAGAAAAGCGAGGAGGGCTTGATAAAAAGGTCCTCAACCAAATGTGAGTGACCAGGGCTGGGTGAGAAAATTACCTTTTTCTAATAAATGTGCGCTGGTTTAAGCTTTCCGCTTCTTTTCTGGGCCAACGCAAACGAGTGGAACGCTGTTGGTCCGTGAGATCTGGGGTTCGATTAGTGTCTGACGATTGCGAGAGATGTGGAAAGGATTTGGATAGACGGACTGATGATGTTTCTAGCTCTAGAGGCTCGAGATTTGTGATAGACTCGAGTTGAATGGGTACGGCTTGCTTGCGGTACCAAAATGTGTCTTGTTAAGTTGTATCTTGAATTGTGGTTTGATGGAGTTGGAAAGAATCGAGCCTGGTTTTGCTGGTATCTTTGTATCGCTTCTTGCAAGTCACGAGTCATTTGCCGCTTTTCCCTTTTTGCAGTTCCGAGCTCAGATTCAAGCGTGGACAGCATTATTCTTAGAGAAGCGAGATCGGATGCTGCCAAATAAGGCTCATTCTAATACACTTCTGGCCTTTCGCTCGCCGTTTGTACACTTGCGGTGACGGTACCGCTCAACGTGGTAAAGAGCCAGATCTTAATCGGAAATAGATGCAGGCACAGAGCGGCGCGGAGACGTAGGGCTCAGTCTCGCTCTCATCGAAAAGTTTTTGCACCCTTCAAATCTGTCCTTGCGGACTTTTGCCTTCGGCAACGCAAGACTACCTGGTTTCTGCGAGGCTATTCAAATCTGATCGTCAAGAAGGTACGGGACAACAATCGCTTGGTTTCTTTCTGGCCCATGTCGGCCGCTGTCTTGCTCCAAGCTGATTCTGCTGAAGATACTTTGAAGGTATCCAGGCCATGCTGCCTTTTGCTAACATCCTGCACAGATTATCAGATTCTACTCTTTTCAACTCTCGAGCAAGGAAAAGGGCATTGATTGCAAGGGCAGCGAACACCTCGGAGGGTAACTTTTTTCTCAATATTTGGAAGCTCTGTTCCATCCTTTCGTCAGACTTGTGCGGCTCATCGAAAACTTGGTCATCAAGGCTTCATTCACTACGGCATACGGTTCGCCTGCCGGTCAACTTAGATCAGTCATCATCGGTTCTGTCATCTACAATGGGCGAAGTTGGTAGAGCCTTTCTCATTCTTCGGAAGGTTATCGATATCAACTGTCAGGCATATCCAAATCAGGACGACTCAGATAGACGGGTTCAGATCTTCACATGCGCTTCTGCTCTGCACCAGCAGCTGCTTCGCCCACCACCGCCATTCCGCAGTTATCCTCACCCGCCTTTACTCGATACGATATGTGCAACGTTTCATGGCTTTCCAGTCGCGGATTATCTTTCTCTACGGGTTCACCAACGATATGTGATTGTGGCTACCAAGGGCGCCATTCCACACGTTCGAAAAGACGGATAGTCTGGCACTGGTGACTGCACTCTCTTGTGCTCTCCCATTCTTTTGGAAAGTTCCGGGCATGATGTTGAATACCTTCAGTCCTCGGAGAAAGGCTGAGTGAGGATCGAAGGCAATCAAAAAGACGGATAGCTAATCGCGAAACTGAGGTAGCCTGCGCCTGATTCCATTTCTACAAGCGGCAACTTTACTTGTACATTTGGCAGTGCATTTGGGCGCACCTCAGGCCAACGCAGTGCCTACCTGTACACACAAGTATACTCACGCTCATTGTTTTGAGGCTTGCTTCGCTAGCTGCTCATTCTCTTGCATCGCCTTCGACCGGATGCTTTGAAGTCAACCAACAGCTCGAGACATTCCCAAACGGCTTCGACCCGGACCACCACTTCAGCCTACAAATGCGGAAGGACTAGTACTGGAGCCGGAGAAATTATGCCTGGAAAGCTTGCTTCGCGTCAGGGTCGAACCTTCGAAAATGCTTCCATGCATCTGAGCCGTTGGAAGGAGCTTTGCGCCGCGGATCCTGTTGCACAACGACAAGTCTATGGGTTGATGGGATCGTATCCGTCAGATTTGCATGCTTGATTTGCTGACAGCCTCCTTGCCTGCTCACAGGTGGCAGCTTCCTGTGTGAGGAGGGTTGCACACCAAGGATTCGGTTTCCCCATGTGGAATGCAAATGCTGTCGAAGCTGGACTGATAGGATCCCGACATGCAGATGGTATTTTGACGACAGTATTGCTCCATCCGTCCAATCTTGAGGTATCGCCAGTCGCCTTTACACCTGCCGCACACGACACTGTGCGTTTGGTGGTCTGTTACAGAACAAACATTACACGGGTGGGTTAACGGGCAGTTCCCGGATTTACGAGATTATCATGATCGCGACCTGTCAACTCCACAATAATCGCCTGTATACGAGGCTATGAGTACATGGGAAGTAGCAAATACTCGCATAGCAGGATGTTGGCCGTCACTCTCTTGGTAGCCATCACCGAAACCGTGTGCGAAGGTTGAGTATTTCACCGGCACTTGAAACCGTTTGTCGAAGAGGAACTGGTATCACCAATGACCCTACTTGTTGGCGTTTCCGTTTGCAAGATGTGAGGCACTGAACAAGAGCCGGGGCCGGTAGATCCATTTTCTAAATTCTTACTCGGGCTGGTATCAGTTTATGCTCTTTCAAAGGCTTTATTTCCTCTTTCGCCGTGCGCCTAACTCGAAACGTTCGAGGCCCATGCCTGACGTTTCCCACTTCCACATCCGGCGCAAAGGAATATCTTCATGCCTCTCAATATTCTTCATACTTTTAATAGCAAGATGCATTCAGGACCGGATACTAACATCAATTCCAATGTCTTCATCCTTACATAGCATACCAGATAATCCCACAACCTCAATTCCACATTCCTTCCGACTGCAGTTGACAATTGCCCCTTCAAACACTTTCCACCTTTCACATGTGAGCCGCCAAGCCCACAACACACTCCCGATTGTTTAAGAGAGGGGTGCAGTGTGCAGCACGCAGCGCACAATTGCGTGGCGGACATGCAGACCCGAATGCTTGAATGGGACCCTTTGATGCGAACGCATTTGCGCTGCCATGGGACTCCTGACAAATCAATGGTGCATCATGATATCATCATTTGCATGGAGAAATGTTCTTGACGGTGTCGAACAAGACTCCTGGGAGGCGTTGACTAATGGATTGCGTTGGTGGAGGGAACAAGCTTCGCCTGCCGCAGAGGGAATATGGAGATGGCCGTGAGATGTCTTGGGAGGTACGTAGTTTATGGGCACGACGGGATGGATTGTGGGATGCAGATAGACGGCATCCGAGGTGCCTGTGAATGAGGTGGGATTTCGAAGTGGACGAGACTCGAATGGAAATACCGAGTGAATTGAGCAGCAAGTCAGACTCGGACCACGAAAGCTAAATTTGATATTCCGGCTCGGACTCGGAGTTACGATATTGGTGATGCCAGTGATGCTTGCCTCAAACCATTCTGCAGTTCTCAATACTACCTCCACATGCAAACTCGTAAGTCTCGCAGCAACCTCTTACTCCCTCCACGATGCACCCTCGAAAGACATCAGGCTCGAGATCATAGCTACATAGAACCACAGGTGTCATTACTAGCGGAGTTCCTAGCCAATATCAGTCCATATCCGCAATATCTTCCAAATTAACCCCACTCTCGAATTCAGCTCGCTTGCCAATTGCCCCTCCTTCTGATATTTCCATATTTGGGGGCTTGTCGTCGATGCCGTTGGCAGCTCAAGTTCAAAGTACACCTTCAGCATCGTGTCTTCTCGATAAACTGATACTCCGTACTACTACGAAGTACTTTGTGCTCATTGTAATTCCCCAAGAGTGTTTCCGTTTACCTGTGGACTCCCATCATGAAGCATCGTGACACCAGCAATCCAACCCATCTTCAATATCAGCTTGTGCCAGCTGACTCGAACTTTAAACTTCCAAGGCTCTTTGCCTATCTTTGACATCCATCACATTGATAATCACATCTTCTACCCCCGCTCCTCAACCGCCTGATCTCGAGCTCGAGATATCTCGCAGGACATTCCTCTTTCTTTTTGTTAGTCAAGTACTACCCGTAACCCTCCAAGAGTTTAAGCTACCAACTCCGCCGTACCTAGTGTACGTAGACGGAATTGAGCTCACAAACGGAAAGTGAAGGCTCGAAATAGTTCTCGCGACATTCGTTTGCTCGCGGTAACCCCTCTTTCATCCTAACTATCTCTCAACCCCTGCTTCGAGTCCACTACCCCCGGGCTCCTCAGACTCGGCGGTAGGAAACCTGCGGTTCCAGGTTCATTCTTGTCGTCTTTGTTGTCGTTGTTGCCTGGTTACGGCCTACGTTTGGGTATTACTTGATTCTGGTAGCAGGGTTTTGGTTATCGCCAGTCAAGGTCGCGTTATCGGAGACCCATCAAAAGAGGCATCCCCCCAGGCAGAAACAAGACATATCCACCCATCCATCCATCCTTCTTTCGAACCCGTCTGTTCGACCCATCCATCCACCCTTCTCCCAACATCCTCATCACACGTCCATTCGTTTTTGTATTTCATCAAATCCGCCCTGTCTGAGATCATTCGTCTCTTTCATTCACTTTTGTAACAATTACTGCCACATCTTGGGCCTTGACGGTAGCTCGTTCTCCTCATCTCGACTCGACTCGACCATCACGACGAGACTCGGTCACCACTAAAGATCAACGAAAACAACACAAGTAGGACGCCGGGTTAAAGTTTGCATCTGCGATTCGCGAAGAAGGGTCTATTACTTGTTGTTCAGGCACAGACCAATCTGATCTCTTGTTCATTGTCGTTTTTGTCGGGAAGAAAGGCTCATCATCGACGAAGGCTGTGCACTTGAAGCGGAGAGGAGCACGTTGCGAGCGGACTTGAAAGGACAAGACTTCCACGAACCTTTAACACTATCGGCATCCCCGCATAAAACACCAGCTCTTTGACAAAACACCAAAGGTTCCCAGCACATCACCCCATCACGGAGCATCGTCAAATCCTCCGTGTCGCTTAACGACCCACGACAGGCAAGACGGAACTTTGTGCGAACGAAGCTTGTGCCTTGCATACGGTCTCAGAGCTTCTTGTCTTGTCGTTCCTTTTCCCCTCGAACAAGACAACCGTACGATCTATTTCCGTCTTCTTCACTTCGCTAGTTCCTTGTCACTTCATCCTTCTGGGAATTCGGGTGGGGGAAGTTTTAACCACGATTGGATTCTTCTCACCAGCCCGCTTGCCACGGCCGGATCTTGGATAAGGGACCTTAAAGGGCATAGAAACGAGCGGAAGCAGAGCAGAAGGCCAACGAACCCAATTATTCCCTCCGCTGCACCCCAAATCCTGTAAAACAACAAATCACACGGAAACACCAGACGGGAACGAATCGACCGGCCGACACCGAAGGGCCAGAAAGAACGAACAGAAAGAGGAGAAAGAATCATCACCAACCAACAAGAACAAACAAGCCACCTACCTCCTGCTGCATCTCCCCCCCAAAAACAAGCTTTCTCGCCAACATCCACTTTTCCGTCGTCTCATTCTCTCCGCATTCCAAAAACACCACCAATCCGGACATCCCCGCCGCGACTCGTTTAGCATCCTTCACTCCCGAAACTCGACTTTCCAAAACACCAGGGTCGTCCAATGGGCAACTCTGTAGGTCGCGAACGATCATACTCCAATCCGGGCAACGGAGTCGGTGGATCTGGCGGTAGTGCAGGTGCTGGTAGACCCTTTGTTGTTCCCGCTTCGGGCTCCTCCAGACATCGACACCACCATGGAATAGTGATTGGAGATGGCGAACGACCGAGTGGGAATGCGTTTACTAGGCATGAACAGCGGTATAGGGATAGGGAAGCTCGAGAGGCGGCGAAAGCGGAGAAGGAGAGGTTGGCGGCGATTGAGAGGGAGAAGGAACGGGAGAGGAGTATGAGGGAGGAGAATGTCGATGGCGGCTTTTTGGTTACCCAGGGTGTTTATACCGGTGCGGAGGACTTTAAGCACAAGATTGTGAGGCAGCTTATGGTAAGTCTTTCCCCTGCGACTCGGTCCCGTTGGGAGGCAAGTGGAAACTAACGGTGGTAAAACACAGATTGAGCGACGATTGGCACCATTCTTCAAGGGATTGTCGGATCATGAGGACGACTGGACTGATGAGGAGCTTATTGCGGCTGTCAAGGCAGAGTTGGGAGAGAACGATCCGGAGGAAAATGAAAAGAAGGGCAAGGGAAAGGAGAGCACTGCTACTTCGCCATCATCGAGTACACCAAACATCGACCACCTTACCGTTCCGATCGCTTCGAGGTCTAGATCACACTCATACACATCGGATACATCATCGACATCGGCCAATTCCCACAGAGCGAGCTCAAATAACCCTGCGGCTCGGTTGCGGTCTAAGACGCTGTCCAACTCACCAAAGGTTTCTTCCATTGCTATCCCAACACAACAGCTGGCTCCTGGAGAGGCTGTTATTCCTGGTAGACAGGTTGACGGACGTCATGTATGGGCCGTTCTCTACAAGGATGCTCTGGAGTGTCCTATTTGCTTCCTTTACTACCCACCATACCTAAACAAAACCCGCTGCTGCGACCAAGAGATTTGCTCCGAATGCTTCGTCCAAATCAAGCGCGCCGACCCTCATCTTCCCGACCATCACCAGGAGCCAAGCACTTCCTCCAATCCCGCCTCCGCTCCAGCCGCTCAGTCAACGACTGGAACTACCGGCAATGCTGAGCTCCTCACTTCGGAACCTGCCTCTTGTCCTTTCTGCAAAGAGACTGACTTTGGCGTAACCTACACTCCTCCACCTTTCCGTCTCGGTTTGGTCCTTCAATCGCAACAAAACTCCCCACCAGCAACAACCTCATCCTCGCCTGCCTCTCCTTCAACACCCAATGTCCGCCGTCATCATCATCTTCCTCACAACGCGCCGCAGGTCGTAACGACCGATCAGATCCGGCCAGACTGGTCCCAGAAACTCGCCCATGCTCGTGCCCAAGCTGCCCGTCGTGCCGCTGCAGCCACAGCTCTCCACACTGCCGCATTCCTCATGAACTCTACCGCCTCATCCTCCTCCAATCCACTAACAGGTCTCACCTCCTCCTCTCGCCGCATGCTCCGAAGAGTCGACCCAGCAACCGGTGCCTCTTCCCCATCCGCTCCCAACTCCGGCTCCGGAACCCCTCAAAACGGCGGTAGATCCTCCCCCAACCCCCGACCCGGCCAGAGCCAAGAACTCCTCAGCACAGCCGGCCTCCAGCTCCTCGGCATCAACCAACCCCGATCCTCCTCCGCCGGCTCCGGCTCCAACCAGGCCCAACAAGTCGTCCGAGCCCGCATGGAAGACCTCGAGGAAATGATGATCATGGAAGCCATCCGTCTCAGCTTGGCCGAAGAAGAAGAACGCAAAAAGCGCGAAGCAAAGGAACAGCAAAAGAAGGACGGCTCCGGCAGCAGCGGCGACGGTGCCGGCGGCGAAGGCAGCGCAGCCAATGCCACGAGTAGCGGCGAGACTGTCGGGAGCAGCGGATAGGACCGCTTCTCGAGCCACATCTCGGGCAGCTCGAGGCATAGTGCTAGGAAACATAGTGCTGGGCGGAAGTCTAGGGATGGGAGAGGCGGGGATTGGATGGGTTAGAGCTTGGGGTGCATTTTTATGAATTTTGCTGTAGGGGAAGTGGGGAAAAGCCTGTATTGTTGGTTAGTTTTCTTTTGTTGGGGATGTGGCTCATCTATTTATTGCGGTACTCTCTCTCTTTTCTCGTTTTCTCTCTGCTTTTTCTGTGTCTTTCTGTTGTGCTTCATTGTTGCGTTTTTTTTCTGTATGGGTTATGGTTTTGTGCAGTGGGTCCGTTCGTTTTGTATTTTTCTTGAGTCTTTTGTTTGGTTCGGTGTGAGTTTTTGCATAGGTATGGTTTTTCGTGGAGGTGGGATTGTGGGGGTGAGTAGATAGCGGGTTATGTGGGCTGTCATGGTAGTGTAGGAGTAGGTAGGAAATGAGTCGAGTCTACTTCTGGGTGTGTTTGGATTGTGGTGAGTGTGCGTGCATGTGCTGGGTATTGTTGTGTGATTTTGAGAAGCATTGAGGTGTTGAGGGGATGTGGACTACGGAGGTAAGGGGTCTGGTTGGTGAGAGGTTGTTATCTGACCATTTGATAGATCTCACAATCGAGTCCCATTTCAATGAAATGTTTTTTGGAAATCTGAAGTTTCTGGATGGTGCTATTTTTGACGCCAAACACCCTCGCTCCAAGTCTTCCTGTACCGCATATCTTTGACGTCCTAGGCCACACCTTCCTGTCTTCAGGAACCGACAGTTCTTGCCGTTGCCTCAATCGTCATCGTCACCACTGTTAATTGCCTGATGCTCGATATCTTTGCTTTCATCGGACTCACCCTGGCCCTCTTCATACTACTAACGTCTTCCGATCAGATTTAGTTAACTTAGGTAGGAGTCACATACGGCCATAGACTGAAGACAATACGGGATCCCGTCCGCTCTCCTCACGTCAAGCTTCTGATCGCCAGGCTAGTACTGCGGTGGGTGACCACACGGGAATCCCTGGTGCTGTATGCTTTTGTCGACACGTTTTGGAATGCGCATGATTAGTGCCAGTGTTGCCGTGTTGTTTGTGACCTTAGGCGTGTTGTAGCATCACGTACGGCCATAGACTGAAGACAGTACGGGATCCCGTCCGCTCTCCTCTTGTAAAGCTTCAGATCGCCAGGTTAGTACCGTGGTGGGTGACCACACGGGAATCCTCGGTGCTGTATGTTTTAAATTTTGGAGAATGTCCGATCCCCTTCCGCGTCCCTTCTCATAATGTATAGTTGGTGAAAGCAGTTTACGATCCCAGTCACATACGGCCACAGACTGAAGACAAAACAGGATCCCGTCCGCTCTCCCCTCGTCAAGCTTCTGATCGCCGAGTTAGTACTGTGGTGGGTGACCACGCGGGAATCCCTGGTGCTGTATGTTTTAAATTTTGGAGAATCTCCGGTATCACTGTTCCAAGTCCCCTTCTCATAATGCTTTTGTGTATTTTGGGGGGAACGGTATTTTGGGATGGGTTAAGAAGTATCAATATTCAGTCGCTACAAGGAGTCTTCGATTCCAGCCACATACGTACGGCCATAGACTGAAGACAATACAGGATCCCGTCCGCTCTCCTAACGTCAAGCTTCTGATCGCCGAGTTAGTACTGTCGTGGGTGACCACGCGGGAATCCTCGGTGCCGTATGCTTTTGTTGACAACTTTTGAATGAGCTGGTTTGGGTTCTTCAAAACAGCCTGTCAACCTTAAGTAGAGTTTTTTAATTTCATCAAAAGGTCACAATTAAAGTAGTCTCGAGACCAGTCTGTTATGGGAGAGCGAGGTGGAGTGTCTATGGAGGGTGGAAATATTCCATGCCGGTCAATATCCCACACTTTTGCTCTGTTTTCCCCGATTTCCACACCTTCGCCGCTTTCTTTATTCCACCCACCGTGACGGAGATATAGTATGCTTATATTACTCCACATCATGACAGCACTCCCAAAAACTCCCCACTCCTCACCGCCGCCTTCTCGCTCATCACCATTAACAAAGTCACCGCCATAGTAATCGGTTCAGAAGACTCGCCAGCTACCAGCTCTTTCTTCAGCTTGACCAGCGTCATCATATGATCATAGAGCCAACCATGGAAAACCATGAATGCTTTCCGAGTCTCCTCCGGCCATCGATCTGACTTGGAGCCTGCCAGGAGCACTTTGCCTAGCGCCAGGATGTTGCCGGCGAGAGCTTCGAGGTTGGTGTTGATTTTCTCCATGGACACGATTAACTGATTGTGCAAGTGCAAGTAAGTAAAAAGGTGTGCTGGGGAGGTGGTGGGTTATATATCGGGATTGAGGTTGACAACTTGGGCTGGGATTCTGGGATTGAGGGAGGGAGGGGGACATCTTGATGTAGACTTTGGATTTATTTCCTTTTTGGGTTAATCTTGTCGCTGTGGTGGTGCAAGGACTGGTACATCTTGACCAGTCTAAAGCTTTGTGTCTAAAGCTTTTCACAAATACAAGCAGCTGCTTTTTATACTTCTTGCTAGAGATTGCATTCGTCTGTATGTATGAGTACTATCTACTCGCTGCCACAAGGTACCTACGTCAAGATAGAGTCTAGGATCTTCCGACTATGCATCACTGCCTTTTCACTCGCCGAGCGCAATACCTCAGCCCGGGGCACGTTACAGTAACAATGCCGACACTCACCATTCATCAACTCTGCTTTCAGATCGAGAAGCCTTCTATGGTAGGTTTGCAGGTTAATCCGTATCTTGTGGAGTCGAATCCACTCTTCAAACTCCCAGCGAGAAGAGGTCTCCGAGAGGAGAAGCTTACCAAGCTCGTGGATATTCTCGAAAAGTGTTTGCAGATTTCCGTTGATTTCCTCCATCTTTGTCACAAGTCGCAGACTGGCGAAAGAGTCGAGATCTGAGAAGTGTTTATATACCGCACCGGAGCTGGTCAACTTGCTAGACATAGTAGCGCCATTCGGGATCTTCTCGATACTTATCCTGTCTTGCCTTCCACTTACTCACATCTTGGAAGTACCCATCAACCACACTTGCCGTCTCGAGGGGAGAAAAGAGGATATAGCCCCAGCCCTGGCGCTCAAAGCCAGCGCGAAACGTCAATCCGGTTGTAGAGTCTAGTAGAAAGGCCTCCATCACCTCCCGGAAGAGAATCCGCCGGACCCCATCCGAATCCTCCAGCTTGATGCGTTGCAAGCCAATTCCATCACAGACCGTTCCATCTCCGTCCAACAGGGCAACATTAAAATCCCTCCCCAGAACCCTGAACTCCACGATCGGAGGCACCTCCTTATCCTTCAGCATGCGAAGCATGCCATGTTGAAGAAACACCGGGTTTACTCTAAACTGCGCATCATAAAACTCATCCTGACACCGCGGCTTCATCGGCGAGTACCGGCGAAGCTCGTCAAGCCCAATCGGTAACGAGGCATCCGTGTATCCCGCCTCGAGGAAGTGGAAGATCCAGTGTAGGCGACAGCCGCGAGATGCCAGTGGTGAGCAAAGAAGCAGCACCAGGAAAATCTGCACCGCATCCTTCTCGATTCCTTCCAGGTAGGTCTGCTGGATCTTTCCCAGTTCCGTCTCTTTGTGGTATGTTTCTGAGAGCTTTTTGTTCCATTTTGGGGTGAGGAGGGCGCGGGTTGTGGTGGGGGTGAAGATGGAGGGGAGGATGTGGTGGGGTTGGCCGATGGAGGGTGGGGGGGCGAAGATGTCGAAGGTTGTGATCCGGAGTAATGCTGCTTGCTTTACTGTGTGCCTGGTGGGCTTGTTAGTAGGGGAATAAACCGGGGGGAGGAGGGGACCATACTACGAGTTGTAGATAATCCTCGTCGCTGAGATCTTTGTCTGCTTTGGTGTTGGTCGTTTCGCTGTTGGCTGGTGTGTGTGTTTGCTCGAGCATTTGGGGGTCTTTGATGCGAGTGATTTGCCGATGCGGGCTAGCAGGTCGAGAGGTTTGAAATACTGTGGTTTTCGATCCTGGACAGCTTTGCGTTCTTCGGTGCTCTACTGGCCAGTTGATCTGATGGGTCGTGGAGAGAGTGGCACGTGGGTGGAATAGTTGAAGAGAGCAGTTGGATGCACTTGCTTAACTGAGCGTGTAAATTGTAGCGGCGCTGAGTTTGCTCAATAAAGGAATATTTCTCTCTCAAGCATCTTTCTTGCAAGGGCCTCCGCGGCTTCTATCCCCCGGAGATAGCACGGAATATAATAATACCTCTACCTTCGAAGTTCAACAGATGTGTTTCTTCTTCTGAAGTAAGTTTCATACGGTCTCAAGTACTAAGTACTTGGTACCTAGGTACCTACTGAAAAACATCGTATGGTGACAATTTTGAATTTGTTGTTGACTGTCTGATCTCTCGTATTACGAAATATAGACCAATTCTTCCGGAGAAGTTTCTCCGTCTATGGCTACTAGTATCGCGCCATCGAATCGGTGATTAATTGATCCCCCACAGACCAATGCGAGAAGGTCTCCTCGAGGTTAATAGACCGAAGTACTAGGTAAGTACTTTCTGAAGTAGTCAGTGATATAACCAAATTCCCAGTAGACGTATAAATAACTTTTCCCACATGCATCTCTTTGCCCGTCTCGCTCTTCCCAATGAATTCTAAAGCCACAATTTACTTCCCCTTCGAGCGACAGTTTCACAAGATTTCACATGCGCTATCAGCCTTATCAGATGCATCATCTCCACACACTATTTTGCCTTGGCCCAAGCAAGTGACGACTGTCATGTTCCTTGCCAGTGCGACTTCTCTCTCAGCCAACGAAGCCAAACGAGCCAAACGACGAACGGAATGGGGCCAAACACTTGTTGAACCTGACATCTGATACCTCCGAATTTATTACTTTTTCCCCCGAGAGGACTTGACGCCTCATCATCTCTTCAACGCAGACAAGAAACACCATTTCGACAAATCTTGAAGATATCTTCCGAATAGTTTCCGAATAGTTGTTCAACAGAGGATGCATGGCAGCTTTTGGTACGTGGCAGTCCGCTTATCCTTAGGTATCCCCTAAGGACAGCCTGGACTTTTTTCCTTCTAGTTCTAGTGGCTTGCAGTGGAGGCGCGCTGTGAGAGCGATTGCGCAGTAGTGGAACGGAAGCCAGCTACGGGTCGTTGATCAACGTTACAGTTTTCCACTTGTTCAACTCCTCTTCACTTTTCTGTTTCCCCTCCAGATGCTCATCACCACCAAGTCTCGCGACAACTGACTGACACTCTCCACCAACAGAACCCTGGCTTGAAACACACATGACGGATCCGGCCCACAACCCCGCCCTCTCCGGCAACACGAAAGCCGAGTCCTCCTCCTCCACCTCGGCCTTTTCCTACCTCTACGGCTCCTCCACCAACAATGACACCTCACAGCCAAACCCCGCCGGTCGCGACACCATCGTAGCCTCGTTCTCTCCACACCCTTCGACAACTTCCCGGTCGAGCTATCAGGTCACCACTAGAAGTCCGCTGTTGGTTGCGACACCACCACAAGTAACGAGAGCCCTTAGTCAGAGCTATCCGTTTGTGAAGGCGGCGAATGAGGTGATGGGACTGTTGACGTGGACGACGAAGGATCCGTGGGAGAGTTTTATTCTGGTGTGTGGCTTTTGGGCTGTGACGCTTTATGGAGATGTGTTTTTGCGGTATGGAGGATTGTTGGTGGCAGTGGGAATAGTGGGAGCCGTAGTGGCAGTACAAAAGCGGAACGATGGTGAGTAGACAAAAGACTGGTAAAAGCTATGGACAGAATACGAGGCTAACTACTCCCCCTCCAGCGGATACCCACCCCTCCCTCGACGACATTCTCGAAAACCTGACGACGCTCACCACCCGCCTCAACATCTTTCTCTCTCCTCTCCACAACATGCTCCGCTTCATCTCCACCTCCTCCTCAGCCACCACCACCGCCACATCCCCCATGCTCATCACCTTTCTCATCCGCGCCATCCTCATTTCCCCGCTCTGGTTTCTCCTCAGCGTCTATCCCCTGCGCCTAATCACCACCAACCGCATCGTCCTCATCACCGGCACCCTCATCCTCTCCTGGCACTCCCGTCCCGCCAAAGTCACCCGCGCCATCCTCTGGCGCTCCCGCCACATCCGCCTCCTCTCGGAAGCAATCACCGGCGTAAACTTTACACTCCTCCCCTCCGGCGCCCCCCCACCTCTCCCCCCGCGCCGTCCCGCCTCCTCCCCTGCCGTCCCAACCATCGGCTCCGACAAGAAACACAAACACCGCCACCACCTCCACCGCGACCCAGAGCGCAAACACAAATCCTCCTCCTCAACAACAACCCTCTCCCACCTCATCGCCCCCACCATCCCCACCGCAACCTCCATCTCCACCCCCCTCTCCCCCGCCTCCTCCTCCCCCGGCGTAAAATTCACCTTCACCATCTACGAAAACCAACGCCGCTGGCTCGGCATCGGCTGGACCTCCTCCCTCTTCGCCTACGAACGCGCCCCCTGGACCGACGAACACCTCCAGCCGTGCCCTCCCCCCGACGAATTCACCCTCCCCGAGACACAGCCCGGGAGCGGCGTAAAATGGCGCTGGGTGGACGGCGAGGACTGGTGGGTTGAGGGCGCCGATAAGGTTGGTGGCCGGGAGAGCAAGATGAGGGGGCTTAAGGAACGGGTGGGGAAGACGGTGAAGGTGGGCGAGGGCGAGGATGAAGGCTGGATCTATTATGATAATAAGTGGAGGGATGGCAGGCGGAATATGGATTCTTGGGGACGGTATACGAGGAGGAGGAAGTGGTATCGGAATGCGGAGTTGGTGGAGGATGATGGGAGTGATGAGAGGGGGGGTGAGAGTGGGTCCGGGTCGGGGGCGAGTGGAAGTGAGAGTGAGGAGGAGAGGGAGACGCCGCCGGAATTGCCGAAGAGGAGGGTCCCGACGGCGATTGAGGAGGAGGAGTTGCCGGATTATCCTAGTAGTAGTGATGATGGCGTGGGGGAGTTTCATAGTACGACGGAGGAGGTTGCTGGGAAGGGGAAGGGGAAGAGTCGGGAGGATCTGAGTGGGAGAGGGGGTAGGCCAGCGGCGACGTTGGAGAGGGAGGGGTATTCGTAGAACGGGATACGCGGGAATGGGGGGAGGGGGTCTGTTTGAAGGGTGTATAGTAGGATGGTTATGGGGTATCTTTTAGCGTGCTATAAGAGTGGACGGAGTAATGGACGTGAGTTTATGTGTTTGTGGCTGTGTTTGAACGTGCAAGGTGTGGTTGAAAGTTTGGATATTACGTAGAAACTGTTTGGGAGTTTCATGGGATTCGTGCGATTCATATGTTGACGAGATGTTTATATCTGGACAAGGAGCTTTCTTTCGTGTTCGTCTTGCTCTCTCTCGTAGCAAAGCCGTTTGTCTAATAACAGCTCGTACGATTGTATCCTCTTGGTGGGCATTTGGACTTCTTGCATCCCCATTTCGTAGAAAAGCGCGCTTGTAGATATTGGAACGGAATGTATAGAGGCTGTAATCATAGCCAGAGGATGTTTCTCGTGAGGATATTGTGTGGGGTTTGATCGTGATGAGTATGTGGATAGTGCAATGTCGTGGAATGAATTTATGAGTGCCTAGAGTACTGGAGCAAGGCCCTTGTGCAAGTTTGATTAAAGAAGAGGCGACATTGTACTCGTGCAGTCTGTCGCGTCGTTCCGCGAAATTCGAGACGTACAGGCTACGGGTACCTGGGATATCTCGTGCCTTGAACTAGTTCCTGAGAATTTGAATTGTATCCTCATTTATTTGATTCTACTGTACTTGTATGCTCTCGTGAGTCTTGACTCGGAACTCGAGTTTCGAGTTTAAAGAAGAAGATATGATTGCTCGTACAATCCTTGATGCAGCCGGTTGGAGAAGCATGGGTGCTTTGAATAACCGCGTGGAACCGCCTTCCCCAACATCCGCATTTCTTCTATTACGCTGTACCAGTATGCCCTCGTGCGTTGTGATTTCGTCACGGTGTTTCGAGTTTGAAAAGAGGGCATACTCGTACATCTCCTGTGACCATGCCTCCAGTTGAAGAACTACAGCTGCTTTGGAAACCTCGTAGAGCCGCTGGAATCTCCTGTTGAGTGTTGCATCCCCATTTCTCCCATTCCGCTGTACTAGTCTTCTCTCGTGCGTTGCAATTGTGAGTATCGTATCTCGAGTTTAAAAAAGAAGGCTTACTCGTAGTATACAGTTTTTGCACGCACCCAGTTATCGATCGAATTACGCAGGGTGCTTTGGAAACCTCGTAGAATCTTCTTCTGGTGACTCGTACTCTTGCGTCCCCATTTCTTCCATTCAGCTGTACTAGTATTCTCTCGTACACTGTATGTGAATGCCGCTTTCGGTTTAGAAAGAGAAGGCATATTCGTATAGTCTTTTGCACTCATCCTGTTGTGGGATTACGCAGGTGCTTTGGAAACCTGGTAGCATCCTCTTCTGGCCAGCTGGTATCCCCATTTCTTCTGTTCCGTCGTAGTCTGCTCTTTTGCTGTGTAAATCTCGTGTTTCGAAAGCATTGCTTCTACAGCTGCACGCATGTATGTACAGCTTCTCGTTCCGTCGGTTCCTCTGGCGCTGGCCGTTGCGTAGGATCGTAACATATTCCTTGCACTTTTTATAGCTAGTAGCTTTACGTGCCACTGGCAATCGCACGCTCGCCAATAATCCTTCGGATCGTACATGAAGTGTGATGTGAAGTATACTTATGTATGGTATCGTGAATCCAACTTGGAGTTTACTTTGGAATGCGTAGTCGAAGCTTTGCTGTCCAGTTCCTAAGTAGTATGTTTGAGAGAGGGAATACACGTGACGTTCTTCTGGGTTCTCTGGTAGAACGAGTGATGAGTTCCTTGTGGGTAATTAATACGTACAACAGAGTTGATCAGCCACTTGCATGTGATGCGTACCAGTCTGCTGGTGGCTTCGTTGTGTTTGTGGGAGGGAATACTCGAACCATTCTCGCATACTCGGCATTGGAGACTTTTCGGGTGTTTGCAAACCTCGTGGAAAAGCCGCTGGCAATGTTACTCGCATCCCCATTTTTTCAATTCAGTCGTACTGTGACCTTGCTTCATCTTCGATATGGGTATCGTGACTTGTTTACTTTCAAGGGTTCTCGTGCACAGCTATACTTATATATGGTGGTTGATTCTTTGTGATGATCGTGCCAGTGCTCAGTCCTTGTTGACTGACTGAGTACGTGTTAAGATGTGGTGGCGTCTCTTCCTTGTAATGTATACCGTGAAAGAGTCCATGAGCTCTTCTGCATAACATCGATTGTACATTCGTGTGCTGGATGGTCTGGAAGGATAGTTACTCGTAGCGCTTCATGACTGCTAGGTACTTTGAAACCTCGTATGTCGTTCGCTGCAGCCATACAGGTTTGCATCCCCATGTCTATTCAGGATCGTGCCCGGATCGATCTTGGTGAATGACTGGGTACTACTTCGTGTCGATAGCTGGTTGCGTATCTTTCTTTTATATTGTTAGATGGTCCAGGGCCACGTACGGTCGTATGCGCAACATCATATCAATCGTATGTGCGTGTGATGGAGGAAAGATATACTCGTAGTCGTAAGCCCTCTCTTGTATCCGATATTGGAGACTTCTGGGTGCTGTGGAAATCTCGTATGACGTTTTCTGCATGGCACGCTTGCATCACCATGTCTATTCAGGATCGCAAATGGCTCTTATTGAATAGCTGAGCACGTGTCGATATCTGGTGGTGTTTCTTCTTTTTATACCGTAAAATAGTCCATGGTCTCTTCTATGCAACATCATATCAATCGTACATTCCTGTATTGGAGGATTCGGAAGGATGTAGTCCACTGTGATTCGAAGTGGCGGTGTCAAACAACACCACCCTGGAGGTGTCAAGTGGAGGTGTCTCAAATGGAGGTGTCATTGGAGGTGTCAATGGGGGTGTCATGGGGGTGTCATGGGGGTGTCATTGGAGGTGTCAACGACACCCGCATCTTGAGGTTTCAGAAACCTCCCCACCGTGAATTTTTGCAAAATAGTGTTGTTGGTGCCAGGGCACAGGACTTGTTTGTATATTTTAATACTTAACACTTCCAGCCGCATCATCCATGCATAGCTCGGATGAGACTTTAGCTCAAGATGTTGATCAAGTCAAGGAATCGAACTCGCAATCATCGGTGAATAAGTACCTATGAGAAAGAATTCCCGAAGAGCGCATCTCCGTGATTTCTAACCAACTGCACCACAGATTAAGAATATTATTCCTCCGCTCAGGCACCCCCTAGTCAGCAGCACCGAAAATTCCGATACCATGTACCCTTTAGCGAACCATATCTGACAACATCGAGGAATACCATCTTACAGTAATCGCAAGCCATGGTATTACCCAAATGCAATAATATTAGTTGATTTGATGCCATAGATGATAGTATTTAATGTTGGGTAATCCTTAATTATGACACCGCCTTTCCGAACAAGGGATTCAGAACTTTGAATGGAGAGGGATCAGAAACCCCCATGAGAAGCGGAAGTGTCAGGAGGTGTTGGGAGGTGTTAACTAAAAGAAAATTTCTATGAAGCGACACCTACTTCGACCCAAGAAGGTGTCAAACAACACCACCACCACATAAATCTTGAATCACAGTGGTCACTTATTCGTGGAACCTCTCGGGTATCTGACATTGGAGACTTACCGGTGCTTTAGCAAACCTCGTATGGCAATCCCCGTACAGCAGGCTTGGATGCCTATATCAAGTATTCAGGATCGTATTTGGTCCTTGGTGAATGATTGAGCACGTGTTGAAATGTGGTGACGCTCTATAGATTTACTGTTCGTTGTATACTGTAGAATGGTCTGTGGTCCTGTGCAACATCATACCAATCATAGATGCTTGTATTGGAGGCAGGACATAGTTACTCGTGGATCTTCTCGGATTTCCGATATTGGAGACTTCTGGGTGCTGTGGAGACCTCGTATGTCCTTTTCTGCATACAGGTTTGCATCCCCATGTCTATTCAGGATCGTAACTGGTTCGTCTGTTCCTTTTATTAGGTACCGTGGAATAGTCCGGATTTCTTTTGCGCAAGATTCAAATATATCGAGAAGTAGGTATATTAATCGTACAAGCCTGTTTTGGAGGCAGGACATACTTATTCGTGAAACTTTCGAATATCTGACATTGTAGACTTAAGTGGGGTGTTTTGAAACCTCGTATGTCGTTCTCCGTACAGAAGATGTCTTGCATCCTCACGTATATCCAGCCGTCGTGTGTCTTCGCGCTTTCTAAAGTATGACCTTCGTATATCGTATCGACGAAGCTGCTCTTATCCAGATCCTTGCCCTTCCGTTGGGCAGGGTCGTATCGAGCTGCCTACAATGTACTGTGAGAAGTAGGTCCTTAGGTTTACGTGGGTGGTTCAGGATCCGCCCGGAAACCTGTGCGTGATGAGTACTTTGTCCGCAGTGTCGTAAAACCAGCTTGGGATTGTTTCTAAGATGCGTGTGGTTGGAAGATATTTCTGTGTGAGCAAGGAGATGTTTTTGTACGTCCTCTTACATACTCTCGTACCAGGTTCGTAAACATGAACAGCGCTACTCGTATGGCCGTGGTGCTAGACTGGCAATACGCTTCTTGCATCCCCATCTCGTGGTGTAATCGAACGGAATGGATAGGTTCGTATAATGATAAAGGTCACGGTAAGATATTTCTCGTGACTCCCTACGGCACAAAAGGGGTCTGCAATTTCTTAGTCTATCTCAAAAACTTTGCGTCATTATGCAAGCCTATCTGGCATTTTGGTTCCCCTATCAAGAGAATGAACGATAGACTATCCTCGACACCCCATCAAACTCAGTAAACGCCAGCTTTTCGGTAGCTGGCGATAGTCTATCAAAGTTGGAAGGAAAATCTTTGTTTGCATCTCAGAGTTCTTCATCTCATCTGAAGTCCAAGAACTAACAAACAACAGCATCACCATCAAACACCGACCATGACGAGAAGTTGAATCCGACGAGAGGGTGAAGCCGATTACGACAAAGCCGATTACAACGAGAGGGTGAATGATCCGATGCCTGCGAGGGGGTGGAGCCGACGCCAGTGAGGGGGTGAATCCGACGAGAGGGTGAAGTCGATTGCGACAAGCCGACTACAACGAGGACTACGGCGAGAGAGTGAATCCAACGCCGGTAAGGGGGTGGATCTGACGCGAGGGTGAAGCCGATAACGACAAGCCGACTACGACGAGAACTACGGCGAGAGAGTGAATCCAACGCCGGTGAGGGGGTGAAGCCGACGAGAGAGTGAGTCTGGCACGAGGGTGAAGCCAATTACGACAAACTTGAACCGACTATGACGACTTACGACGAGTCAACTATGACAAACCGACTACGATGCGCTGGTTATGACGAGGGGTTAAGGCCGATTGCGACGAGTGGTGGCCCCGGAGCGGTTCGATTACAACGAGGGGTGAGATCGATTATGACAAGCAGTGGTCGATTACGACGAGGGGATGAGGCCGATGCTGATGTGCTGATGAGATCAAAGCCGATGAGGAGACCTGCGGCTGACTGACCGTGACGAGCGTAAGGCCAGTTGCGACTACAAGAAGGGAAAAAAGTGAGTCTTTATAAGTATATCAAGCCCCTCATTTTAATAATGTGAACTCCGCTAACATCATTGCTGCCAGTAGTAGCTTGGAGGCCGCGCGCTGATGACGAGGGCCATGCATTGTTAATAGTCTATCTTGCTTGATAGTCTATCCTACGGAGGATAGGGCTGAGGATAGGCTATCCTGTACGTGGGGTAGATTTCATAGCTTAGTCATAGTTGATAGTCTATCATTTAAATGTTGAATAGTGATCATTTTTTCTCCTGATAGTCTATCGAGCGCTAGAGCACACCTGCAGATGATAGTCTATCCTTTGGTTTTTCCGTGTGCCGTAGGGACTGAGAGGTTAGATCTGTGTTGTGGTTGGTTATCTGAGGATCTGTACTGTATGAGTGATGTGTAAGCCAACTCGCAAGATGCCATGTAACTCGTAGCGGAACAAGCATGCTTAGTTGGAGAGCTACGTAAGTGGAGAAGATACTATATGGATGCTTTTCCGTGAAGTGATCGGATTCTTCCCAAGCACGTACCATCAAGAGCTCACATGAAGGAGAGTAGGTAGTACGAAGCGGAAAGCTCGTGATTTCTGCGTTCTGCATTCATTGCAAGCTTTATTGGGTGGATCCTTGCATCCCCATGACCGTACTGCTCTTTTTTACGTGCAGGCTTCTAAATAGCTGCACGGTAGAATATCATTCTCCTAGTTCCGTGGAAATGGTTATTTGTGGGTATGTTCTCGTGTACAGGCATGACTCTGTTTTCTTAGGAGGAGATTACGTGCTTTCGGTATGTTAGCTTTTTTTGGAGCGCGCGGAGCCTCTCGTATTTTCATCCTAAGTTACGTCCTTGCTGCTTTCTTTCTATCCGTTTCTTTATGATATGTTCTCATTCGTGTGGCTCCTTTTGCCGTCGTCGCAAAGTCGTCATCGGCTGTGGTGGCAGCTTGCTAAAATCGAAGTACTAAGAAGTACGTATGCAAAGTATCATCCATGGGTTTTGGTACAGTAGCCCTTCAGCATTTCTACCGGTGTTTGGATGAGGAGATCTAGATTGAGAACGTACGAGTACAAAGGCGGCTTGGTTGGTTTCTGGCCTTGCTCGTGGACTAAAGCTATGAGAAGTAGTAATTACTTAAGTAAGTAGGTCTCGGTCCGTAAAGCTCCATTGCAGCGGAGATTTGAAGCGCCGTCGTGTGAGATTACCGGTGGTCAAGTTCATGTTCACCATTTCCTTTGTACTGTTCAATCGTACTGGAGAACGGGACATGTCTAGGTCTTCTGTATATGCTTTCGTGCACGCCCTGTGCTTTGGTTGTACTTGCACATTTCTTCTCTTGCGTATACTCAAGAGAATATTCCGGAGCTCTTCTACGCAACGTCAATCGATTGTACATCAATCTTTGTGGTTGAGAAAGGGTATAGGCGTACACTAGTCGACTCCTTTTGTTGCTCGGTGTTGGAGAATTACGGGTGCTTTGGAAATCTCGTGTAACCTTAAATTTTCTGGTGTATATGGCAGCCCTATCTCTTTTATTCCGCTGTAGTGAGTGTGTTCTCGTGTTATGTGAATATATATTGTGTACATGTGCTTGGTGACAAGGCGGTTTCTCGTTTTGGGGGTTCCTTTTCTTGTGTAGGATTCTAACGGTGTTCTTACACCATAAGTTGAATTACGTATCACCCTTTCCCAAATATTTCTCTGGAACTTGCGTGAGTGTGTGATGGATGAGTTGAGTATGTACACAGCTGTACAGTGTCGTAAATCCAATACGAAAATTCAAAGGAATGCGCGCGTAGTAAGATCAGCTGTGGTTGTAAAATGCTTATGATTAAACTTAAGAAGAAGATACTCGTAGAGGTTTCTGGTTCCTCGACTTTGAGGAATTACGGGTGCTTTTGGAAATCCCGTATAACAGTTGCGCGAATGAGAGAATTTGACTTGCATTGCCGTGTCTATTCAGGTGTAGCATACTCTTGTGTTTTGTAATATCGTGCTTCAAGTTTGAAGAAGTAAGGTACATGCACGTCTCGTATATTATCTTTTGATTGCGAGGCATTGGAGCGGAATGGGCATTTGGAAGCCTCGTACGATCTTCTCCCATTCTGTCCTACGTCCCCATTTCCTATTTGCCTGTAGTATGTACTCATGGGTTGTGATATCGTGCCTGTACCATGCATCGTGACAAAGCTTGCAACGCAGCTTCTCTTTCTGACGGTGCCGGAATAGACCTTTCGAAGCTTAAGGTTCACGTGTTTCGTTCTCCACTGGCTCTCTGAAACGTGCGTCTTGACGTATGAAAAGTATACTTATGAATGGTGTCGACATGTCGTAAACCCAGCTTTAGTTGGAGGCAGGACTCTGGGTTTCGTAGTCGGAGCTTTTCTGGCTCTTGAGGTGCGGTTTTCCTAGCCCGGCCGGGTGGAGAAGTTATGCTTTGGGAGTGGCCGATATCGCGATGCATAAAATGATAGGGACCTATGAGTATCTCATACGACCAGCCTACCATAGTCGCAAGTGCTTTTTCTATTATGGAATTCGTATCCGTAGCTCTTGCCGAAATAGGTTTGTACTTAAGGGAAGGAACTACAGTATTCGTAAATCGCGTGAAGGGCTATGCTAAGTTCCCGATGTCCGTTACCATCTACTGAAATAGCGCATTTTGAATGACGACGGCATTTCCGCTGTGTTTTAAACCGAACAAACGGTCGAGGTCTGTTGTAAGAAGTATGTGCTTCGAGTTCATACTACTTGGTAAGATCAGCGCCAGTTCGGTATACAGACCGTGTTTAAGCCAATTCAACGCATACGGCCACAGGTTGAAGGTTATCCGGGATCCCGTCCGCTCTCCCATTGGCAAGCTTCTAATCGCCAAGTTAGTACTGTGGTGGGTGACCACGCAGGAACCCTTGGTGCTGTATGTTTGTTTTGACAATCTTATCTTCGAATAATATGGTTAATTGGTCTAATAAGTGAAACGACGTTTTGGAGCATCATCGGGTTCTATAGTGTAGCGGTATCACTTCAGATTCTGATTTCTCTTCGTAAAGATCGGTGTTCTGACAACCTGGGTTCGATCCCCAGTAGGACCTTGACCTTTTGCTACGATAACTTCTTTGTTCTTTTTCTTATGTGGGCATATCTTACGAGCTTCGAGAACGAGTGTTCGACTGACTTGATTTCCACTTTCGAATTGGTATGCGGTTGCAGACTTTAATGCCGGACTATTGCGAAACTTGGTAATTCATCACGTTGGAAGACCCAAGGGAAGACAGTCTTGTGCAGCTCAAATGATGACAGAATATTTGAGAACTCCTCTTCTATTCGATCACTACTTTGAAGACGGAAGAAACAATATGCAACGCTCCCATATGCTCACTAAAGCTAAAGAAAACAAGAACGACAAGGAAAGGATAATATACAGGAAAGTAATCATACAAGAATGGTAGAGAGCAAATGAAAAAGCGGAGAAGTGAACAGCAAGGTTCAATCAGAAAACAAAAAAGGTTGAGCTACTCAGATAAGGTCTAGATGGGATGACACGATGCCCTCTAAACTCTACTGATAACTCCTAACAAGGGGGAAATCCCGACAGATACTCCCTTAGCAACTCCATCTCACTAGTTCAGCACACAAGCCAACCCTTTGCTACCATATGCATTTGTTGGACCGACCACCAGCACCACCCAATCGTTACAGCCAGAAAGTGCTCCATCACCTTTCAGCACCCATCCCACCGATAAACCCTCAGCCAACCGCCTATGAGCTTCCAGTCTCTTTAGCAGCAGCCTCGCCTCCCTCCTTAGCCGCAGCCTCCTCCACAATCGTCCCCACCTCCTTCTCCAGCCTCTCTCTCGCACGATAAATCTTACTCTGCAAGTAGAAACTGCCACCCTTCTTAGGATCATTCGCCTCAAACATCCTCTTGTATCTCTCAAGCACCTCCTCCTTTGTCGTCTGCTGTCCAACGTTCAAGATCTTGCGGGCCTCATCGATGGTCAAACTTGAACTGATGGAAGCGCCAGACGATCCTTGGGCGGCGTTGGGGTTGGCGGTGCGGTAGACTTGTTGGGCACGGGCGTGACGGTAGGCTTCGATGAAGGCGCGGGAGAAGACTCGGCCGGAGGTCATGAGAAGTTGGGTTATTATTCGGTGGGCCTATGGAGGGTTAGCGGGGTTGACGGGAGTGGTGACGGAAGGGTCGGGGATGGGCGGACCATTGTGGTGATGTGTGGTGGGGTTGTTCCGGAGAGCCGGTGGGGTTTGGAGGGATTGGTTTAGCGAGTGAGGGATGTGGTCAGAATGGTTGACTCGTCGGGTTTCGTCGATGAGCGAAGGATTGAAGCGAGTGAGGGTGTGGAGTTTGGTGATGGCGTGGATGGCGGTGTTTTGGTGATGAGGTGGGATGCTCGGGTATGGATGTGTCGGTCAAAAAATTCCGAGCTTCCAGAATCTGGATCACGTGGATTCAGAATGGTATTAGCGCGATGGGCTTGGGCTTGCTTGTTTGGGAAGTAATTCCTTCCCAATCCATAAACGGTCTCCAAACCAGAGTCTCTTCCGGTTCAATCTTAAATACTCAGTAATTAAGAGGTAGGGCTATAATAACATATGCTACGGAATATAATCAAAAGTACCAAGCAGGTAAGAGTACTACAAGTAGACTGGTAGTTGTTCTGCACCCCAAGGAGCACTTTTGCAATTTTGTGCTGCGAGACTATACCAATATAAGATTTTGATTCTCTGTTATAACTTCGGGCGAATGGTCTAGGCGGTATGACACCCCCTTAGCATGTTCTTGACGGGGTTCTGCACCGCGCCAACAAAAGGCTGCTTGGGGGAGGTCCGGGGTTCAACTCCCCGTTTGTCCAGTTTTTTAAGCTTTGGCTTATTGTTGCATGATGGGCGGCCATTTATTCTCGCTTCCGCATTGCAAACCCTTTTTACAATCCGCACGATCGACTGAGCTTAGCTAATCTGCTAAGAAGGCCAGCATGCTTCCGACTCTTACTCTGATGTGAATCGGCCGGCCAGGAGCCAAGTATCGTTCTCCTTCGCAAGTCGAAAGTTGTCAGATTCCATATTGGCTTACTGAGCTTGCAGTCGCATACGGCCACAGATTGAAGACAACACAGGATCCCGCCCGCTCTCCCTCAGTTAACCTTCTAATCGCCAGATCAGTACTGCGGTGGGTGACCACGTGGGAATCTCTGGTGCTGTATGACACGGTCATCCTTTTGGCCCACAGGCCGCCGTACCTGCTCCACCTCAATCCACATTCGAAAGCAATAGCAACTAATTCCTTAACAGTCACCTCATACGGCCATAGATTGAAGGCAGTACGGGATCCCGTCCGCTCTCCCATAGTCAAGCTTCGAATCGCCGAGTTAGTACTGTGGTGGGTGACCACACAGGAATCCTTGGTGCTGTATGTGGAATCAGTTTTTGGCTTTGGTCGTCAATAGACACGTTTCGCAGCTCAGTTTTGATGTTGCGGCGCTATTTAGCGTGGGTGACAGGAATCAAGAGGGCGAGAGTTCAAGAGTCTAGTTCTTGTGCTAAAGTGGGTGTTTAAACTCCAAAGGGTAGTCTGTTGTGCCTTTGTCATCACCGCAACATCAACGCAACTCTCCTTAGCGTCGCGTTATATAATGCTGGCGTAGAGGTGTTGAAGAGCTGCGTTAGTTGAGATGGGCTAGGCTGTGACCGTTGCTCCTGGAAACAACGCCGCAACTGAGTTGCGAAACGTGTCTAATGCGTCGCTCTCTTTTTGGTGGTCCTTCTGTAATTATTTTGTCGTGTAAGGTTGTGATATGTAATACATCAGTATCCGGCATATACGGCCATAGATTGAAGAACATACGGGATCCCGTCTGCTCTCCCATAGTCAAGCTTCTAGTCGCCAAAGTTAGTACTGCGGTGGGTGACCACACGGGAACCCTTGGTGCTGTATGTTCTTTGTTGTTTTTGGCTCCGAGATGAATGGACCTGGACGTTCTGGCTGCATCCACCTTTTCAGTAGCTTGATCTTGTGACACGCGCACGATTTGACATGTACGGCCATAGATTGAAGAACATACGGGATCCCGTCCGCTCTCCCCCTCGTCAAGCTTCTAATCGCCAAAGTTAGTACTGCGGTGGGTGACCACTCGGGAATGCTTGGTGCTGTATGTCTTTTGCTTTTTGGCTCCGGGATGAACGGATCCGGACGTTCTGGCAATGTTTTTGGCGTTCGGTCGTCAATAATGTCTGAAGCCAGTTTTTTTGGACCTTCTTGTCTTGAACGCGCACGATTTGATATGTACGGCCAGAGATTGAAGATCATACGGGATCCCGTCCGCTCTCCCCTCGTCAAGCTTCTAATCGCCGAGTTAGTACTGCGGTGGGTGACCACGCGGGAATCTTCGGTGCTGTATGTCTTTTTGCTTTTTGACTCGGGGGTGAACATATATAAGTTTCGGCAATCTCTTTGCGGCCGTCAATGATGATCAACTTCACCTTCCGCCGAATGTTGAACCTTATGGGAGCTGCAACGAAGATGGTGCATAACGCCCTGCAGTCGATACATACGGCCATAGGTTGAAGACCATACGGGATCCCGTCCGCTCTCCCATAGTCAAACTTCAAATCGCTGAGTTAGTACTGCCGTGGGTGACCACGCGGGAACCCTTGGTGCTGTATGTCTTTTGCTGCTTTCGGCTCTGGGATGAACAGCTTGAGGTCGTTCTGGCAACCGGGCATGTTAGTTGCTCTTGCGGTCGGAAAGCTTGTATTGGTAAGTTCGAGGAGACGGGGTAATAGCAGGCTGAAACATTTGGCAAGGTTGAGAGTGAGAAGGGGCTGGCTCGAATACGGGCCCATAGGGCTGCTTTCAGCCTGCCAGTACCGGGAAATTTAGCGGGATCTTCAGACACCAAGAGCTCTCGTCCTTCATTGTATCGTGCCTCTGCATCAGGTCAGCATCTGTGCTCAGATTCTTGCAAGTGAGACTCACCTCAATCACCGTCACTAACCAGTCCACTCGCACAAGCGCATCCAAGCACATTATCACGCAAGCTTGAAACGCATCTGCTCAAGAAAACAATCCATTCTTTTCCATCCCTCATCCATTCCAACCCTATTCTATGATATTCCAGAAAGAAAGAACCGACATTAAAGCTCGCAGGCGCGAAAAGAAGAAAGCTGCAGTAGGGAGGAGGAGGACCGAGGCGGAGAACAGGCATGAATGGGGAATATAAATATCTACTTATTAACCACGGGCATACAAGGGGCATAGCGAGAGAGGGCAGGGGATTAAAAAGGACAGCACAACTAGAAAAAAGCAAGAAAAAGAAACAACCACCATTACTAGTAAGAAAGAAAGAAGATAAGAGCTCCAACAAACAATACAAGACTGGTCTTTTGAACAAAAAGAAGGTTACATCATGTCTCAATCCTTAGATCCCGTATCGATAGCTCCATAAAACGGACGTAAAGCAAAAGGACAAGCAGCGCGAGTGGGGGTTGCTGCTCTCCGAGGGTTGGCCTTGTCGTTGGGAGTGGGAGGTGCCGTGTCTCGTGATGATAGCACTACCACTTCTAGCCGCGAGCGTATCGGGTCTTGCCCAAGCTGAATGGAACGTATCGGTACTTGATCATGTGCTGAATTTGACGACGCACTACCGGTTCGTTAGTTTTCGTCCTTCATCACTCTTCACAGGAAACTTACTGGTCAACATGAACAACATGATCCAGTAGACAACCAAGACTGGCCAGAACACAGGAATATCAAAGACCTCAAACCAGGTGCAGAAAAAGCCAATGGTAATCGCCCTGGTCGCACTATGCCAGAACTTGAACTCGGGCAAACGGCGGATAAACGGACGGAACTCATCATCCTTGTTGGAGGGGAGGCCGCTCACTCCGCCATCTTCGAGATCGTCACCCTCGAGTCCGGGATCGAATTTGGGCTGGAGGAAGGCGAGGAAGAGGTTGAGGAGGTAGATGCCGACCGTGTATGCGACTGTCGAAACATGTTAGCGAGGACCCTATGGAGGCAATTGTGGGGAAGCGTACCGATGTACCAGCCTTGGGCGAGAATGATGCGCAACATAAAGATGCAGAAGAAGACACCCGTTCCGACCCAACGGTACAGCGTAAATGGCGTACTCTTATCCAGGTAGTTTTGATACATCTACACAACGTTCAGTGTCAGCAATTTGGCCTCGCCCAGTTTGACCAACAGTTCCAATCATTCCCGCTCTTGCCGCAGCCCCTCCTCTTTCATCCAAATCGTCGTCGGCCTGCTCGGCTACCGTCCATCCCATTCCTCCACTACCCCACATGCCCATGTTCTCCTCCTCCATCTTTCTCCGAGCAGCCTCTTTGGCCTCGGCATCTGTAGCCGCATCTGGACGTACCCTGGTATACTTGGAGGTGTGCGCTGTGAAGGCCTCATAGGGAGTATCGGCCGGGGGTTCGGAGTCGAGGGAGGACATGATTGTTGCTTTGGTGGTTGTCTGGTTTCTCGGAGGCGGTGATTTGTGGTGTTCTCAGGTCCTTCTTAGTTGCTCTCGCTTCCTTGCTTTCGTGTGGTGATTCTTTTCGTTTTCCGTAAACGTGGTCAATGAACAATAAAAGGGCAGAAACGATTGTTGCGAAGGAAAATTGAGAAAGATTGGGAGGAAGTTGTTTGGAGAGGAAACGTTGCGGGTTTCGAAAGGTCGTTTGGCGACAACAGGAACGAAAGTGCTTAAAGGAGTGGAATCTTTAGGAACAAGAGCTAAAATGAGGCGGAGCACAAGGAAGGGCCACGTAGACGCCACAGGTTATGTAAGCGAGAAATAGACTTGTGGCGTCAACCTCGGCGGGCAGAAGGGGACGGATAGGGGAATGGTACCAAATGTATTAAATTGTCTAATAAAGCTGATAGAATAATATATTATAACTTTCTAGGACGTTCGCAATCAATACGAAAAAAGTGTGGACTGTCTCATACATTTCTCAGCTACCGGCAATATCCGCACCAACACTTGGTGCCTGAGCCCGCACTTGCGCCTGAACCTCCACCGTCCCTCATCACCGCACCTCCCCACCACCCAAACATCACCGCTTCAACCACCTCACAACCACCAAACTCCTCCAACATGCCTCAAATCTCCCTAATCTCCCTAATCTCGCCCCTATCTTCACCTCTCTTTCTCTCCCTCTACCCCATCGCTCAGTCATCCAACACCTCCCTCCTCCTAACCCGCTCCTTCCAAGTCCACTCGACCCTCGACATTTTCGAAGCGCGATTGCCCACAAAGTCCGCCGATGCCGATTTCGGACTACTCTACGCCGTCGACGAGAATCTTGCGCTCTATGGATGGTTGACGAATACGGGTGTTCGGATTGTGGTGGGGGTTGATTTCGGGGAAGTCGAGGGAGGGCAGGAGAGGGAGAGGGGTATGGGAGTGCATGAGGGAGAGTTGAAACCGGTATGTCAGAATTGGAATGGGATGAAGTGAAGATGGTAGTCTAACTATGGGATAGGTGTTCAAGGCGATACAGTCGGCATATGTGCAGCTCGTTTGCAACCCTTTCCACCAGCTGGAGGACCCGAACAAGCCGATCACGAGTAAACGATTCGCGAACGAGATGAGAAGGATTGCGGAGACTTGGAAGCCGGACTTGGTCTAAGAAAAGGAGAAGGTTCCTGGGGGCTTCGACATTGGTGTTCCAGTTCGTAGATTGGTGCTTGGGGTGTCATCGGAGCGAGGGATTGCAGGAGAGGGGGAGGTTCTGCTGGTTTGCTTTTTTCTTCTTCTTCTCTGGCGAATGGAGTTTTCGATTATGGGTTCATATCTCTTTAATACATTACGGCTTTCAGCATACTCCGACCCTTCGTCTGTTTGTTAGTTCTTGTTTAGCGTTCGAACGGTCACCTTCACTCCTCCTCGCTACTTATTCTCCACTTCCATCGTTCCTCGCTTCCCACGGCGGTCCTCCTGGAAAACACCGGAATTCCGAAGTGCCAGATCTGGATGGCCTTACGAACTCAACTCGATTTCTTAACATTACCAGCCTATATAAGCATCTTCTCCCTTCACTTTTATTCTCTCCAACCCAGTTCACACCGCTCGACCTGCACCAATGAATCACCCCTTGCCCGCTCCCTTTCACACCAGTTCAAGGACGTACCGTCCTTGAATTCCCAGCATTATCGACCTTCACTGTTTCTTTTGCAAGTCCAGTTTGTTTTCGCAAACATTTTCGATTTCACCCTTTGTTTACCCCAGCAGTATCGTTTGCGTTCTTCATTTTTTCTTTTGCTAGTCCAGTTCACAGCATTCAACCTGCACCACTGGATTGCATCTCTTTGTCTTTTACCAACATTGCCCACCTCCATCACTAGTTCAAGGACATATCGTACTTGAATGCCCCCGGGGTGCTTTACGTGCATGGTTCCTTCGTGGCGGCGGCTGGGCGCAATATACTTTATTGCGAAACAGGTGAACTTGAACTCTTTTCGAGTTCATGATTCGGTACTTTATGCACCCATTTTACAACCTGAAGGATCTTGCACTCTTTGTCGAGTTCATGATTCAGCGCTTTATGTACCTATTTTACAACCTGAAGGATCTTGTACTCTTTGTCGAGTTCATGATTCAGCGCTCTATTTACCCAATTTTTTGTACAAACCAAGGGATCTTGGACTCTTTGTAGTTCATGATTCGGTACTTTATGTACCTAATTTTTTGTACACCTCAGGATCTTGGGCTCTTTGTGGAGTTCATTATCCAATACTTTTCAATCCGGTTCCGGTTGCGACCGGAGCTGGGTTGAATCGCTGGTAAGGGTTATATTTTATGGATAATACTTAGTACTCCTGTTTGGGTATGATTTCGGTGTTCCTCCCTGGGTCTAGTCACTGACAGCTTGGTAGTTACTCGACACCTTGTTCTGATCTCCGAGGCGTCAGGGTTTCGACGTTCAACTGATGTCCTTCCTCTTTCGATGGGTGGTCTTCTTCCAGTTTAAAACCAGCTCCACTGCCTGCAAGTACGTTACAACCAAGAACTTTTCAAAATTCTTAGAGTTGCAACTGTCATATGCTAGCAGCTCGCACGCTCTTACAGAGGATCTCGTGGGCACAAGCTTTCGGCACGTACAAGGGCAGGAGAGCACTTCCGCATCGCAATTACAGACGAAGCAAGAATCTCCGCACGCAAAATAAATGGAAGGAGTACAGAACGAATTCAAACATCGCGAGTAAAGGCTACGAACTTCTCTGAGAGTTGTGCCTTTTCGCAGTATACTCTGGAAGAAAGTACGAATCGCACCGTTTGGATGTATGCATGGGGATGAAATCTGCCAACCTTGCAACGAACACGATGAGTACTGGACTCTACAGAAGTGCAAGCGCAGCAGTGAACTGCTTTACGATGCGACTTTTGATGAGCGGACAAGAAGAAGCTGTACGAGAAAAACGGGACTTTGGACTTCAACGGTATGATCGGACACGATCGACTGATGATATCAAAGAAACTCTACAGAGGTTGGCACGTCTATCTTGCAAGAAGAACAAGCTACTGATGCTACGTTGTTCGTGCCATGTTCCCACATATCCAGGGTCCTTTACAAGTCGATTATTACCTGTTTGTGAGGACACATGGAGCGTAGAATAGCGAGACACGACTACAGTTTTGAGAATGCAAGAGGCACGCAGTCAAACTTGTCTATCTCAGGTAGTCCGAGTCAAGCTAGGTGCTGCACGAGAACAGATGGGAGAACCAGAATTGCGTACGATTAGGATGTAACTTGAAGTACATGCACATTGATATCGGAAGCAGAGAGCGGTACGATGGAGCAATAGACGCAGATGGACTCGGTACATTCTATGGCCTTGGGCGGCCAGCATGCACATGCTTCTCTACTTTCTGCAGTCACGCATCTAAGAGATAGAAGAGCCAGCTTTTAGTATCAGTAACAGTTTACACGGGGATGAGTTAGGAGATTTCCCTTGTGTACTTAGGCAGCTCTACGAAGTAACCTGCAAGCCGCATACCCAGTACAATACAATGTATGTCAAACGAGAGCTATATACTGGCATGCTCTAAGTGTAGAGAAGCTTCTACGAGCTTTTTTACGCTTACATCAGCCGAGCACGTTGAGAACTGAAATCCTTCGAACATACGAGATACAGCTTCACGCAACATGCGACGTGGTCAATCTATAACAAAGAGACCAGATTTGTACACGAGAATGATCAACCCGGGAGGATGGAGATACGACAATGTTTCTTCCTGTATACTTCTACCATCATCAACATGATATTACGGGTATTCGAAGCCCATTTCAGGTCACGATCTCTGAGCCGGTTCTCAGTCTAGGGCAAGCCAGCTGGGTACGTTGGAACCTTACATTGCTTATGAAGTTGATATGCCAAACGTACAGCTCAAAGATCTATCTGGAAAGAACAGCTCAGTTGGATCGAAGATATCTGTACGTACTTAAGTACTACGAGTATGAATAGAATGCTCTCACCCCAAGAAGCTCCAAACGAGTGGATAGCATACAGCACAAAGTATGGGGACGACTATAGCTGGTGAGAGAAGCTCAAAGATTCTGAGACGACTACGATTCCTTTCTCTCTGTTTCAAACCATGCCTGTGTACGCATTGGTCCAGGAAGGGAGATCTATCTGAAGAAGATCCTGGAACGCCCATCCATAGGATATGCGCATGCTGCTCACCGATATATTGACAGAAAACTACGAAGTACTAAGCGCTTCTTGATAGGTTCCAGTCGCCTTGTCACTAGAGAGACTACGCCGAAGAACTCGGTACGAATTTTTTACTGGAAAAGTCATTTTCAACTAAGCACACGGAATCACCAAGCTTGTCGACTTCTTAGAACTCATACGCTACATGAGCAGAGTACAATGAACTTTAGGTACCTGGAAGGCAACAAGGAAAGCTAGGGACGTGAATCTTCGCGACGGTGCAAATACAGATGAACACGAGAAGTCCTTAACTTGCTCAGTTATCCGGCGGATGGGAACGGGAACCGCCTGTTCTTCATGGGGCAAATTCAAACAACGGTAACATTTTGAAGACTTTGGGCGCATTCAGGTAGGGAGATCAAACAAAAATATCATTCACTGAACTAACAACTTTCTGCAGCTTCCAACATCAATCGACGCCCAAACAGATCATGGAATTCTGGCCAGCCAGTGTCCAAGAGTACCAATCTGCCCTAATTATCCAGTTCTCCATCGTCCATACTCGTCAAGGTCAAGTTTTGCCCCATTCATAGTCAACGGATAGCCCTGTCTCGCGTCCGCTTCCAAGTCATCGGCTGGCTTCTTCACCTCTACTTCAACCTCCATCTCCCCCTTGCTCTCTTCCTCCTTCTTTTCTTCCTCATCTTCTGGGAAACCCTGCTTCTTCCTCAACGCCACCTTCAACAGCTTTACCCTCTCATCTAAATTCTCCATAGCCAACTGCCTCAACTCCTCCTGGGCAAGCTCCTGGTTTTTCCTCTGGACAGCAAACTGCTGCAAGTTCTGGAACAGCGTAATCAATTGTGGCATAGCAGTTGCTGGATCTGTGCCCTTGTCAATATACGCCAATGCCTCATTGACGTAGTTCTGCTCTGTTCCTGGAGCACCTGGGCGATGGCCATAGTTCAAGGACTCCAGCCATTTGGGATCGTATTTGTATTGCCATTGCTCGGACATGGGGTGGTACCCTTCAGGGTAGTAGTAGGCCTCTGAGGCTGGCTGGTCTATGCGGGGGGTGTATGGGACTGGGAGGGCGAAAACTATTGGCAGGAGGAGGTTGATGAGGAGAATGAGGAGGCTTGGACCAAGTAGAATGCTCGATCCAAGTAGGTCGCCTGCGACCTTTGAGAAGTGCATGGTTGAGTGGAGAATTTCTGTTGTTGCTGCAGGGTCAAACATGCAGGAACAGATGGTTAAAATAATCGGTGTTTTCAGATACTAGTATGGGCCCCGAAAATGCTGGACTGTCACACTACGCAGGGTCGGATGGGGTAATGTCTATGTCACCCGAACGGGTGTAATGCATCCTAAAAACAAAACAAAAAACGTCAGCATGGCGGGTGGTTTTGAATACCTGCTGGCTTAGGGCGCGCGACTTTGGGTGCCAGTGCCCCTAGGGTTCGGAAATGTCTGGATTCACTTGCATGCTCTTACGGCTAGCGAGGTACCAAGGAATTTGTAGAATATGCTGTGTAGCTAGATGCATCGATGAAAGATTCAAGCACTTTGTGAAGGGTCTGCAGACAACTGGCGGTATTGTTACCGCATCGTATCTCTGGGGAGTCAACCATGTCGAACCCTTCGCTGTTCATTGACATTCGGCGACATTGATCCTCGTGTGACTTCCGATTGCGACCGAGCTCATTCCATTCTTTCTAGGTATCCGGACCCATTGCTGACAAATTAATCCTTCACCAACAATACCTAGATTTGATGGTGGAGTATCGTACAACACAGTATACGAGGAACATAAACGGTGCTAGAGTTTGCATCCTACAGATAGCTCATCAGTCTCAGCTCAGGACCCAATATTTCCTTCCAATCCAGCAGGCACCCTACCAATCAACACATCGATCTATGCCTGCATTTCCTCCGAGCTCAGGCACGAGTGTCTAATACTAGATGAGCATCAGTCAGTCTGCGATCCTATAAGTTCCATCATGGAAGGCCGTGAGTAGCACAGATTCGTACGTAACTTTACGAGCTTACAGAGCTCGAACGCCAGCAGTGTGCTGTTTTGTTCGGGAAAGCAGCCTGTCAGTAGGATCTTAGGTACGACTACCGGTAGCAAGCAGTGTATGAGCTGAATGATAGAAACATATGAATTTGGACAATGACTCTATCGTGTACAGAATAATCAGAGGTTGATACATGTACAAACTTAGACAAGTACTCACTTCTTATTAAACCGCAATTCATAATGCCTGTAAATACACTTTTTCCGGGCCTTACGGAATGGTACTTTGTATAATATAAAACAAGAATCCCAGAACCAGAAATGACGAAAATAAATCGAAAGCATAGGCAGGCACCCAGACGAAGAACCAACCCTATGCTCGTCCCGTAGTAGAACCGCCCTTCTTCCCCTCCGCCTTCTTTGCCCGTTTCTTCCACCCATCCCTTTCATCCTTCAACTCCCTCTCCCTCTTGACACCCTGCCTTCTTTCCTCAATTAGAACCTGCTTCTCCTCCGACAGCCTTTTTCTCTCCTCCTCCTTGGCCTCAAGCATGCTCATCAGATACTGTCTCTCTTGCGCCCACAAATCAACCAGCTTTTTCCGTTCTTTACCCTCCCTCTTGACGGTTGAACCTTCCTTCTTTACCTTCTTCTCTAGCTCAGACACTTTGGATTCTCGCTTCTTAATGCGTCGTTGGGCCTTGTAAAGCTTCTTTTCGAGCTTTGAGATGATGTCTTTGGAAAGGTCGGGAATGAGTAGAGTTTGCGTAGCCGCTTCATTGCACACTGGCCTGGGGGTTGGTGTGGTTTGAGTCGAGATGTGAGAAAAGTCCTTGAGAACTGGAGTCGGGGTCTGAGTAGAGATGTCGAAGAGCTGTGGTGAAATCGGCTTTGCCGTCTGAGTTGAGGTCTCGGTAGTTGTAGGAAGGATTGGAGTTGGTGTCTGAGTAAAGATGTGTTGGAATATGCGCTCAACTGGAGCCGGCGTCTGTGTTGCTGTAGTAGTGGTGTCTGGAGATATATGTGTCTGTGTTGAGGTATCGATTATCGGGGAAGTGGCCGGCTTTGACGTTTGTGTGGATATGTTGACAAATTCGCGCTGGGACGGAGTTGGTATTTGAGTTGTCGTATTTGCAACTGAAGGGCATTCGGGTTCCTCAGTTTGAACAGATGAAGTCGAATGAGTCGTTGGAGGATTGGGTGATAGGGTCTGAGTCACTGAGCCGGCACCAGGTTGGACATCGGATCCCGCAACGGCCCGGATATCAGCACGGTGGCCCTGCGAGATAGCTTCGTTCGTTTCGGTAAATGCCAAGAATGGCGAATGGGAAGGAGAGAACTGGATGGGCATTTGATACTGAGGAAGAGCAGATTGGAAGTTGCCAATCAGACCATAAGGTCCGGTCTTTTGGCCTTCTACCGTCATTGCCGGCGCAGCGGAGCCAGAAATGTCTTCATCTTGTTCCGTACAATTTCTGTCCCTTTCTAGATTGAGACCATTCTCAAGGTCTCTGCTGCTGTTTTGGTACGGTGTCGCATTTGCTGAAGCATTGTCCTGGTTTCCGTCCGAAATCTGCAATTCACGCCCAGTTGCTCCACCCTTGCCACCAGAGACAGGTGTAATGCTGGAAACCACCGTAGCAGGCTTTGAGAGTGACCGATGATTGCGATAAGGAATCTGTCCCGTAACCGTAACTGCCCTCGGCGACGGCATATCATGACGGTGTGCTCCTGCTGCAGTGCCAAAGTCTCGAGCCTCCTCCACTTCAATCGTATCCATAATCTCTCCCTCATGTGCTTCAGTTACTCCAAGCATCTCCAGAGTTCTGCTTCCCGACTCAATGGCGGAGTTCGACAGTACAGCCTTCAGCCACCCCTTGTCCAATGCCCGTTTCATCCTATCGTGGTCTTCAGGCTTCCACTCCAGCAAACTCTTCAACTGGATACAGTTTTTCTGCCCCCCCCGAAGACGAACGGGGAAGCTGTATTCTTCGCTGAGCTCCCAATCGTAAGGCCTCACCTTATGACCAGCCCGATGATGGTCTTTAATGTAAACACTGTTGATAGATTTGAATGCGCTGGCGATCTCAGGAAGTGTCATACGAATGTGTTTGAGGAGTGCTTCCTTTGACTTTCGGGTTCGTTCTCTCTGCTCGGCAAGCCTTGCATCCTTACTGCATATGGCGCTCGAGCGGTGGGATGCACTACTGTTGTGCTCTTTCATTGTGCTCTTTCCGTCAGAGTTGCTTCGCCCTGCTTCACGTTTCTCTTCCAAACTTCCGCTATCGTCGTCGTCGTCGTCGTGTTTAAAGGACGCTCCTGTTCGGTGCAGATTCCTATTGCTTGTCGTAACGACGTCATTTTCGCCATCTGAGAGAGCAACAGCCTTCATCCAGCCCTGCTTAATCGCTTCCCGTATCTCAAGATGATCTTTGGAGGAGAATCCGAGTAAAGTTTTCTTGCGCAACGCGGTATCTGTGTAACCAGCTTTGGGGTAAGTTGGTAGCTGGTACCTCTCGGCCACGAGCTCCCACTTGTATTTCGGTTTTGTGCTCGGATGAAAGCGTATTAGGGCGTCATCGATGGTGATACTGGAAGCCAGTGAGGGGAGGGTTTTGCAGAGATGGTCGTAAAGAATTTGGCGAGTCTCGTTGAAGCGGGCCCGCCGGAAACACCTGCTCTTGGTTCGATCTCTTCCACCCAGTTGAACACCACCAGCCCAAGAGGCACTGCACATATACTCCTCTTCATTACCGTCTTCAGCATCTTCATCATCTTCTGCATCATCATCCTCATTCTCATCTTCGATCCCATCTAGGCCTTCCTCGTCATTCGATTCATCCGAGCTGCCAAGTTCGCAGTCGCTCAACTCGTCCAGGTCTGTGAGGTCGCTAAACTCTTCCGTGCCAGACCTTGTGGCCCTGTCTGCTTCTCCATCATTGTTGTTACTGGTGCTCTGATTGCCGTTGAACACTCCCTTCTCAGCATTGTTCCCGTCGTTTCCAGGAGCATCCGACTCCAGATTTGTCCCTCGTCCAACCGGTGTCCTAACCCATTTCACAGCTCGCATCGACCCATCCTTCAAAGCAATCACCATATTCTCGTAGTCCTCAATGCCAAACTCAAACATCGACTTCCAGCCTCCATCTGCGCGTTTGGGCAGCTGGTAGTCTTTGCTGAACTGCCATCGGTATAGCGCATTCACATTCCTCTCGGGATGGAGGGGGCTGGGGTTGAGGTAGACACCAGGGAGGCTGTAGTTCGGGTCTACCTGATGGATGGAGTTGAGAAGGGCTTCTTTTGTTTTGGCGGCCGCGAGACTCCTTCGCACGTTGTAGGGTTTGCTCTTTGGTGTTTCTGTGGTGCTCATTGTCGATAAAAGCGCCGTCGACCCGATTGCGGAACACCCTTTCGACTGCGACGGTTTGCGAGATATGGCGGGGGTTACTGAGCGACGGTCTGGGAATTGAACTGGAATTCGAGGTTGGAAGAGGGTTGTTTTCTTGAAAATCGAGTTTGTTTGTTGGGGACCGGTCGTGAATCGGTTTGGGAAGGAGAGTCGGAATGTCGTTACAAGCCGCCAAGAGTTTTGTGAACCTTTCAGGAATTTTCAATCCGGCAGTCTACATATCTCTGAGTTAGAAGAACATTCTCACCTCTTTGTCGCAAGCCAATATACCGGCAATGACAAGAAAGACTATTGCATATACGGCGAGTGACCATTTGCCGAGGAATGCGATAAGGAGGTCCGGAAGGAGGGGCTGAGCGGAGACCAGAAAAACTGGCATCTCATCCATACTTCTTTTCACTGCCAGTGACAAATAACCTCGACACAGAATCTGCATATCACCCGATAAGCCCTACATTTACAAAAGATAATTTACGTCTAAAGTACAATAAGAAATACTGAACAAGATATCCATCCCAAATCGCAAATCTATCACCTTTACTTGTCCGACCTCGATGCAAGCTTCTCCTCCGCCTTCCTAGCTCTCTTCTCCCAAGCCTTCTGCTTCTTCATCATAGCCTTCTCTCTCTGCATCGACTTCTTCCTCTCCTCCTCCACAGCTCTCTCCTTCTCCTTATCCTTCCCTTCAAGCATACCCATCAAATACTTTCGCTCCTCAGTCCACAGCTCAACAAACTTTCTCCGCTGCTTAGTATCCTTCTTCAGCTCTGCCTTGCTCTTCTCCACTTTTCTGCACGCCCTTGCGAGCTCCTTCTTCTGTTTCTCCAGGCGACGTTGCGTTTTTCCCAGTGCTTTCTGGAGCTTCGACATCTCCGAAATGCTGAAAACCGTTTCCTCAGTCTGCGTTTGTCCATCAGCTATGGGATGGGGCGTTGGTGTTGCTTGCGTTGTGGCATCCGTGACTGAAGGAAGGATTGATATCGTCTGAGTTGTTGCTTCTGAAACTGAAGGGACGATGGGTGCTGTCTGGGTTGCGCAGTGTGCAGATTG
Organism: Ascobolus immersus RN42; assembly: GCA_003788565.2. Taxonomy (NCBI): domain Eukaryota; kingdom Fungi; phylum Ascomycota; class Pezizomycetes; order Pezizales; family Ascobolaceae; genus Ascobolus; species Ascobolus immersus. The sequence continues at coordinate 143,085 of ML119723.1, read as the reverse complement.
TGGGCTGACGGCCGTTGGAGTTTGAGTGAATGTATGCTTGACGATTGGCTGGACTGGATCTGAAGTCTGAGCAGATGAATGAAGAACATTGGGAGAAATCGGTGATGTCGAAGTGGAAATATATTTGACTTTTGGGACCCCTGGCGTTTCCGTCTGAGTAGAGCCAGTTGAGTATGTCGAGGAGCGGGATGCGATTGGCGTTTGAGTTGACGAGTCTGCAGTTGAGGTACTGATATTCTCGTTGCTTACCAACTGAGTGATCGGACCGACGTCGGTGGTCACTCTCACCGGTTCTATCTGCGGAGAAGATGGTAGTATATTACACGCCGGTCCAACTGCCGAGCCTTCTTGTTTCTCAGTTGATTCGGACATGCGCTGGTTCTTCATGCGATGCTGGATTTGGTGCAGCTCCTCCACGTCCGTTCTCCAGGAGGTAGCATCTCCACCGCAGGGTTCCTGTGACCAGCTGTCTGTGAATGATGGTTAGCAAGCCTGCTAACGAGGGTCTTTCAGGGGCGCATACCTTGATCAGCACCATTGCTATGGCCACTACGAAGAGCCATTGTCAGTGAATCGTCAGGATTCCAAGTTCCATTCCAAGATCCAGTCGAGTTGTGAGTGGGCACGGGAATTTTAGCTTTGGATTTAGCAACCTCATGGATGTCATCGCTGTAGATCAGCATCCTCGGTGGAGCTTCAATCTTAGGCTTCTTCTTCAACCTATCTCCGTCCGAAACATCAATCGAAGGTATGCTTAAGCTATGCTTCCTGCCGACCATATCAGAGACAGGGTTTGATATGACACTCGGCGCCGGGTGCTCATTTGTAGCTTCGTCTTGTAGATGCTCGGGTTCTCTGTCATGGCTGTTGCTGTTTGATGAAGAGTCCGTGTTTTCGCGGATGTGGTCGAGATGTCGTGGAATGTAAGAGTTTGCAAGATAAGTATCCCAATGGCTTTCGAATTTGGTTTTCTTCGCCGAAGCAAGGACATCTTCTTCCGCTTCTAATAATCGGTCCATTGGATTGGATTCCTCGCTGTGGCTCTTCCTCTCCTCGTTGTCATCCTGGGTGCCATCGTTCCATGTCCTCGCAATCTGCTCTGGATCTTCTGCTTTGTCGGCATCATCATTCTTCGCAGCACGGTGAACAGCCCTCATCCATCCCTTTTTAATCGCGGCCCGGACTTTCAGATGTTCCTCCCGACTCCATCGCAGGATGCTTTTCTGCTGATCTCCGGTCCGTACGCCATGAATTAGTTCTCTCGGCAACACAAAGTTATTTTTGAAGGACCAAGTGTAAAGTCGATGACTTTCTCGTGTCCGTTTCCTAAAGTAAACATCATTGGTGGATCGGAAGCGGTTCGATAGAGGAAAAGTATCGCGGATATGCGCCAAAAGAATCTCTTTGGTCTCGATGGTGTAATCCTTAGTAGTCTGCTGCTGTGGCTTGCCCGGCTTCTGATGAGCGTGCTTCTCCTTTTTCTTTGGGTTCGCCTGAACAAGCATTTCCTCCTGTTCGTCGCAGCTCTGCTGATATGAAGCCCCACTCTCATCTTCCGAAGGTCCATCCTCCTCAAGCGTACTTCCGTCAACTGCATGATTTTCATCCTCATCCGCAACGAAATGGCTCACAACAGCCTTCATCCATCCCTTTTTGAGTGCAGTCCTGATTTGTTGATGGTCATCAGGAGAGAACTGCTTCAAAGGTTTCGCCCTACAACGATCCACGTTGCTGTATTTATAGCCGAAGGAGGGCAGTTTGTAATCTTTGGTAAACTGCCAACGGTAATGTCCCGCTCTTCCGAGATGATGCGGCCGAATATGAACGTCCTCGAGAGTGAGTTTGTCGGCTAACGAAGGGAGGGTAGCTCGGATATGATCCAGCAGTAACTGACGAGTCGTAGCGAAGTCTGTCGCGTTGCGAATGTAAGTGCCAGCGGACCGCTTACGAGGCCTTTCGCTCCGGGCTTTAGTGCGATGCTCTGGCGTCGTTTGTTGATGCTTGCCTACTTGCTCTTGATTTGCATCGGTGTCCCACTCGTTCGGATCCGTCTCATAGCAAGAATCGGCCTCATCCTCCTCGTCTTCGTCACCACTTCCAGTGCCTCCGTTGTTCTCTTTCTGCAGATCTTCCATTTCGACCTCGCCATCGTCACCTCGAGACCCGTTGTCAACTTTTCTGTGGACAGGCATCACCGGTACCATCCAGCCTTCTTCAAGCGCCTTCTTCAGGAGTTCGTGTTCATCTGAGCGATACTGAAAAAGCGGCTTGGGACTCCCATCGGAAGCTGTCGGTAGGCGGTAACCATTGCTGAATCTCCAGCGGTATCCATGTCTGTTTGACGGCCGCTGGAACATGCCATCGGCAAGTGTCGCTTGTGGGTCGACGGTTTGGATGCGGTTGAGAAGAAGCTGTCTTGCCTCATCAGCCCGTGTTTTTCTGTTCATGTCGTATCTTCCTGACACTGTTGTCGGACTTGAGGATTGTTGAAGTCAAAACGTCGAAGGGCCTCGCTCCGGAAAGGACTGTAGAGTCCGCCAAGACACAACATTCATTCCAATTCTTTCGGATTCCAGCAGGCACCAGTAGCTGCAGCAACATTCCCTGGACTCCCGAAAGCATCGAGTCTTTCATGTTCTTCATGTCAGGGTATCTGAAGTTGCAAAGAGCGTCCTTGTAGCCTTCTCAAGGCCATGTCGTCTCCCGTTCGACCTGCTTCACCTGACAATGCAAAACAGACCGTTGCCATGACAATTGTGGGTACGCCTGCCTCATTTGGATCTACTCGGAATAAAGAATGGCGAGCCGTCGGGAAGTTGCCAAATAATAGAGACGAAAGCGCCCAGAAGAAGACAGTACTTAGCAGCTTTCTTCCCGGAGAAATCATCTATCTTGGTGACGACTTTATCATCGCCTGGCTCTTTCCATCTTCCGGAACCCCTCACACGTGGACGCTCGCTTCTCCGCCTTCCCCATATGTGGCATCAATCAGATATCCGAGCTGCAATTCACGTTTTAGCGGAACATACTTCTTAATACTTCCATAAAACATCTACAGAATCCTGAGGAAAGCACAACATCGTTACACGTCAGAGCGTGCCATCAGCGCAACCAAGGCACACCGATCAAGATACGAGTACGCACGCGAGCAGTATACTAAGCAAGCGCCACCACAAACCCAAATACGAGACTGACAATGGTTTAGAAGTCATATAACGCTTGCGCTCTTATTTTACGAATCATCGTATAATGCATGCCGACTACGGTACATCTGCGTTTTGATCAACTCCAGATACGTCCCGGAAGCAAGATAAAGGAATCAGATGCCACAAGGAGCAACGGTATACGAGATTTGACTTTCCGGAAAGCTCGCCTGGCAGGTCGCTGCTTCGATGCAGGAACTTTGACATTCAAAGTCTACGAGCACATTTGAAGAACCCGAATGAGACTCGTTTGACGTACACACGAAGCCTATCCGGTGCTGGTTCGCGGTAGAAAATGCCACCAAGAAGTCCTACGTGGGATGTAGCACCATATGTCCGCCGGCCACAGTTGGCCAACTTTCCTCCAACTTCTTAGCGAATGTCTCATTCAGAATATAAAGCGCACAGCAATCCGCCACGATCGTCAGGATATGTTCCTTGCCGCAGACGTACGATACACTCGACAGTCGGCAGTACCAAGGGGATGCTTATCACGTTCCAAAGTTGAGATTTCACTTGACCCACAAATCCGTTGCCTAATCTTTCATTGCAAAGGAGCAATACGAGGATACTTCCAAGCACTGATTATGGGACCGAGAAAGCTTGAGGCCAGCTACGAGATATTAGCTTGACCGCTCATAAGAAATACCACGTCTCGAGCTCGGATAAGAAGAGTACTTGAAGTGTGAAAGCATCGAAGATCTACCTATCTCCTTGCTCAATGTTCACGACACGCTCTCATTGTTTGTTCCACCTGCCTTGGTGCATCAAGAAGCAAAACCCCACATATCTCTATCGGTGAAGAGCCTGAGGAGGAAGAGCCCACGTACAGGTACAGGGAGGTTACTCGTACAGCCTTTGCTCATGCATACATAAACCAGGCCGGGACTACTCGAGTCTCGAGGATGTCTATACGAGAATTCATCTTCAGTTCCGCTTATAACTGAAGCTTCAAGAGTAACCATACGGCGAATGTTGTACGGAACTTCATATTTAGACATACGTCCTCTTACGGGGATGCGGTTATCAAAACATGTATTACATCTGGCCAGTACAGTATCCGGAGAAAGAGTTGATACGGAGATCTAGAGTTCTGTACAGACAAGTACCCTTGCACTAGTGAACCAAAAGGGCCGACTTCAGAAGGAGATCTCTCTACGTCATGGGCACCAGTCCGAGCCGAATATAAGACAAGCATCCACGCATATTTCAAGAAGCAATCCAGTTCACTACCTCAGTCTCCGAACGACTTTCTCATGAGATCGATAAATGAGGGTTCAAAAAAGCAGCCTATTAAGGATCTCAAAAGCCTTACACGAACCTGGGCCAACGTATCGATCTGTAGAAAGCAACAACAGTCGACCACCTTCAAGCAAGTTGCAAGTTGTACGTGGGTAGGGTCATCGTTGTCCTCCGTCTTGTCAATTTCTAACAAGCTGCCTTCTATGCAGCCAGGCATTCGCACAGCTAGAACGAGATACATCAAAGAAGAAACGCATTCGGACTCGGAAGTGGCACGAACCAAAATAGACATGCACTTAAGGATAAGTATGGCCAGAATGGAGAACTGGTTTCTGTTGGATGATGGGAGAGCTATGTACCGCAAGCAAGAGCACGTACGAGTACTCGCTTTACTTGCATTAAAGCTACCGAAGGGCAGAGCATGAAGACCATACAACGGCCCAGCAACTAGTAGTGACACGTCAAGCACTAGGATGGGGCGAATCGATCCCCTTCACCCATACTGTACACGAGAAGAGACTCTTGATTTGGAACCACCAATGACACGCAGGTACTATCCGATCAGGTTCGACTCAGGCCATCGAGGAAAACCAATTCGGCAAAACTCTGGCACGAGTTCTCAAGGGGATAGATCGAGAAACAACCAGCAAAGCATATTATGAGCTTCTACAACAGTCGTTTAAGCCAACTCGATGTACGATCTGCATCGCAATATCCTCGTCAGATGAGCTAGCTAGAGCAGCATTGGACCCTGACACGAGACAATGGAATTAAACTTGACTGGCAAGAGCACATTAGGTCAAAGAATGGAGCTCAAAACACATACGTATACTCGAGCGAGCTCTATCTTCTACAAGTCAATACCTACAGGAGCCATACAGCAACGCGAGGAAACAGCTAGCTTTTGCACGTCCCATATGGCCATTGAGGGCCCAACCTATACTCGAGCAACTAATTAATTGAGAAATTAATTCGCAATCATTTTACGGGATCGGGAGCACTCGAGTGTTAAGGACATCCGACAGCTAGTACATCAGAAACGAGCAAACTAAATCTAACAGCACACCAGCTCACGAGGAATGACCTGGACAAAGATGCTTCGACGAAACCTTGGAGGTGTCTACGTCTGAATTCCCCTACAACCCCCCACATAACCGTGCTGAGCTTCAGGTCACCGAGAGTAGTACTACACGAGAGAATATTTTACAATACACCAATCCACCGTCGAGAACGAGCCTACACGAGGGCAAAAGGGGACTCGGATGCTCGAAAGCCAAATGATCACGATGGAATACTCTCCGTACGTACGGGAAGGCAAGATCTTTACTTTCACGTTGACAAATGTCTGGGACAGAGTCACGACCTTCAGGGCAGCACTTTCTCAGCTGAGAGATCAAGAAGACATCATCCAGATGCACTTTTGAGTACAGAATCCACAAACAAAGATAGCCGTTCAAAAGTACGACCTAGCTTCAAGCGAGAGCTTTCCCACGAGAAAAGATATGTCATCTGCATTATAATCGTACCTCATGGAGTATGGAGGAATTGGTCAGACATCTTCACGAGCGAGAGGGCCAACAATAGTACAACCCGTCAGGAGGAAGCAACGTGACAAATCCTCTTCGAATCCATTCAACGTACGAGGCCCAACTTCCATGTTCCATCGGGTGCGACTCTTCAAGTACTGCTACTGAAGACCCAATATAAGTGCAAAAGGGGACGGTCAAAACCGACCAGAACACGGTTTAAACTGGAAGGCTGGAGAACGTCTACGTACGTTGAAGCATGAGCCTCAAAAGGAGAACGGCTGTACACGGTACACCTGTACGAGCTGCACAAGGCACAATTTGAAGCAGTCCACGACCTCACGCTCTCAACTGCCAGTGTAAAGACTGACCTTCAGATCAGATTCAACCTCGCGGCCTCGATGCACGAGAACACCAGACTTGGCAGCAAAATCCTCGCAAGAAATTACAATATACAGAAGGGCTAATACATCCACGGAACGAGTATTGCTATCTACCACATCCCTTCACATACCATTCGTCACTGGCATAAAAGGGATCCACGAGAGATCTCGAGATCAACTTCTACAAAACCACTCCTCAATCTGCAAACTAAGCAACACCGATACGAGTACTGTATAGGGAGGCTCTCCACCACCGTGCACCGTGACTGTGCGAAAATTTTCCGTTTCAGTAATCTTACATTTGAATCACAAGCATGGCTCAAGCTTTGGATTACAACAGTTGCGGAATCGTCTAGATCGACCTAGCAGTTGCACGCATTCGACTCGTAGCATAGTAGCATCCAGCGGCATCATACACGACTGCAGTTTACTAACTCATCGTTTCCTTATGGGCGGAGTACGTAGCTTTTTACTTTTGAGAGGGGAAAGTCTAACAAGATAGAGGAGGGGGTGCTACGAGAAGCCAAGCTATATGCTCGATAATTCACCAGTTACTTTGTACGAGATTCAAACAAGAGCGTATGCATGATGACCACAATTCGTCAAGTACCCCATGAGCTCACGGAGCTCTAGATCTAGTAGTGTGGCCATGAAGCAGGCACCCGTACGAGCCTTCGAGCAAAGAACTTTACACAACACCAAACCAGGAGAATTGAGCAGACTACGACGAGTATCCTCTCAACGAAACCTTTGCACATATCCCACTTTCCCTACTTACGTAGGGCAATATCGATAAACAATCCATTCAGATGCACGAGCTATCTTCAATCCAGGACATTGGAGGACATACAATCAGTACGCAATACATCCTCATGCCACAGAGTATGGGGGGATTTTCCAGGCATTTCTACGAGAAAAGGTCTAGGAGAAAAAGAGGACAGTACTCCTCACGAGAAAAAGCAACACAAAGTTCCGATCGATCAGTACACGTGCATTACAAGTGTTACTTCAAAATCAACTATACCCTGAGCCTCCCCACGACTCTCGAGCTCTCGAGCTCACATCATCGACACAATTTTACGAGAGATGTTAAGTTAGTCAACACGAGTGCAAAAGGGGATGATCGAAACCCACTGCCAGATGACTTGCGTATGAAATTTAGTAGGCAAGATTCATGAACCTGACAAAATTCTGGGGCCATGCTGAGGTACGAGCTTCAAGGCAAGACGAAGTGGGAAAGCAGATATCCACGTACCTTAAGCAGCTCTGATCAGCTGAAGCTAATCAGACACACACATGAGACTAAATATAAGTCAATCAACAACATAGCATCGGACTTCAAAGCCTCCGGACCGACCACGAGAAAGCAACAGTTACAGTACAGACGCACTCATCAAACGTGTATTACTTCTAGCTTGTAGTTACACCGGAATGCGAGACCGCCTACGATATTTTCCTGTCGTCTAGACTCCAGCACGGCCCCACGAGAAAGAAGAATTCATACTCGTACACAAAGCCACCAGTGCACGCGTCAAGTCTCGAATTGGACAAAAGGATGTACGAGCTCCAGTGCAAAAGGGGATGATCGAAAGCCACTGTCAATTAATTTCTAAGATATCGCGATAAAATGGCTTTCAAGTATGAGAACGCAAGATCTTTCAACCTGATAAGCTGCTAGACATATGATGCCGATATACGAGCTTCCAGACAAGACGTCGTGCATGAGACGGGAACCAAAGCCGTTACGTACCTTGATGAGCGTCGACTCGGAGATTAATCGGGCCGCGGAGGCATTGACACGTACGCATGAGATGACTACGTTCACTACATATTTACACAACGTCTCGCCACGAGGGAGAAGGAAGTAGCCATCATATGCACAGTCATCACCAAGTGAGTATTACTTCTCGTAAAACGAGACCAATTACGATACAGATCTATCCGAGTCCTCCACGAGGAAGAAACATTCATCCTCAAATTGAACCATCCGGATACGCTTCAACCACCCTCTACCGAAGAACCAGCACGACTGCAAAAGGGGATGATCAAAAAGCGATCTCTACAAAGAACCGTTTTCACACGTGAAAGCATGTCCCTCTACTTAAGCTGACGAGATCTTGGGAGATTACCAGCGCGGCTTCACGAGCTTCCAGGTAGACATCCCTGAAGGCGGGTCAAGTCTTCCCGACGTTAACTTCTTAATAACCGCAAAGGATATTCTTACAAAGAGAAATGTTCGTACGAGAAAGCAACCATTGATTCGAGAACATCCGCTCACGAAAAAGAATACAGCAGACAGCAGACAGCCGTCTCCCTCAGCTCAGAGTCGAAGAGGGCTTTGGTACGTACCTACCTACCGGCTCAAGAATATACTTGCTCAAGGACATACGAACGCGCGCACGAGAGGACAGCCATCATTCGCACGTATGAAGTATCCGAAGATCTAGACGTCGACCCTGCATACGAGGACCGGACCCAACAGACTCCGACAAATCTTCCTACACCAAACGTACGTGCATAACGTCTCTCTACAGCATCCCAGTACGAAGCTCTCGCAACCAAGCTGAATGTACGAGAAAGAAGTTTTTACTATTTCATACAAGCTTCTTCTGCCACGTTTCAAACCGCACAAAAATATCATCAACAAGCACGAGTGCAAAAGGGGATGATCAAAAGCCGATACCAAGAAAGACCAACATACGTGATAGCATTTTCCAGCAAAGGCTTCAGTACGTTAATTAAGAAGAAGTAAGTGGTTAAGTACTTACCTCGAAGATTTCTGGAGAGAAACGCACGAGAAAGCAACTCTCAACTTCTGGAACCCGAGCACGAGGAAACAGCAGACAGCAGAAGTCCCTAGAACAGGGTCCTGGCAAGTACCAAGTCAAATAGTTACCTCAAATGGTAGTACGTATTGCTCGGAGCCGCAGCGAAGCGAACGAGAGACCACCCCTCGATCCCAGCCAAACAACATGTAGTTAACGCCTGTGCACGAGGAAACCACTGGCAAAGCCTACAAAACGACCTCCGGATCATCCACGAAACTTCAATAGGAGTGACATTTTCAGCTACTTGATCTCTACACCTCAAAGGATTCCTCCAGAGAAGCGCTTAAGCGGACGAGAGAACAAATCAGTATCAGATTCGAGAACGTCAGGACACGATGAAACAGAAACACGACCTCGAAAGTGAGAGAATGACACGTACTTGTTACCGTATAAGTACCTCAAAGCATATCGTTGCGAGCTCTATCCCACGAAAGAGCAACCCTCGATTCCAGACAGACAACACCTGAGCATGAGCACGAGGAATTCAAACCCGAGCAAATCACGAAAATCCCATATCATCGTCCTACACCGAACCAAACGCGCGGTTCGAACCTACGAACAATATTTTATGCTAGACCTCTCCACGTACAAACTTCCTGCACTTGCAATTTTCACGGACACCATTTTACGAGAAAGAAGCTTCTACTAGTACAACAGCATGCTTCACGAGATACCAGTGCCACATCTCTCGCCACGAGAGTAAAAGGGGATGACCGAAGACATAGGAAACACGGTCTGGTCACGAGAAGCTAAGATCCTAGACAAATCGCCTGGTTCGTCCACGACCCTACGGTACTCGAAGCCCCTACGAGTCGAGTCGCTGGACACCTTGAACATACGGTAGTACCTCGCGTGCGAAGAGGTATACCAGCCGGACATCAACACGACTCGTAAGAAAGACCAAGTCCCAACACGTACCAGAAGACAGCAGACATAGATCCTCTTTACAAACCATGTATTACTATCTACCCACCCTGCACACAATACCTTTCTGCAACTCCCTACGAGAGAGGTCATCAAACGAAGCTAGTCCGAGTCCTTACACGCACCACAAATGCAAACATACAACTACATGTCCCCTTCTCATCCATCCCCACTCTAACCGCTCATACGCTCTTCATAAATCAACAAAGGAGCATAGAAAAAAGGCCTTCAAGCTGATTAACAATACAAAACGACAATATGATATAACCGCTCCCAGGCAAAAAAAGGAAATGGGGAATAAGAAGAACGCCGTGGAAATAGCAAGAAATCTGCTGCCTATCTCATGTTTCGATACCTTTATCAAATAAACGCCATAAATCGGGACAAACATAATGCAAATCGAATCCATCGAGAAACAAAAAAGAGGAGGAGGAAAGAATCATACGAGAAAGAAGAAAGAAAATAGTGCAAGGGGCAAGAAGGGATAGGGTAAGCGTACAAAACCAAGCTACCACATCAACCATTAAAAGGGAATAAGAAACTTCGCCGTCCGTACAACAGTATCAAACAAAGTAACCCCGACCATTATCCTCCTCTCACTTACAGCTCCCTCTTCACCTCCTCCTTACTATCCCTCTCCTGCTTCCCCAACTTCTTCTCCCTCCGTGATGGTTTGTCCGTCCTCTAGACCAGCTCAAACCCATCCACCTCCCTCACAACCTCATCCTCCTCCTCCTCAACAACCTCCCACTCCTTTCTAAACACACCCTCCTCATACTTCTCCTCCGCCCCCTTAATCAACGCATCCCAAACCAGTTCACCCCTCGCCTCGAATCCACCAAACTCAGCCTCCTCATACTCGTAGTCGGAGCCGGACGAGGACGAGTTGTCAGACAGGTTATCGACGATGGCGTCTGGCTCGTGGGCACGGGCGATTTCCTCGGCGAGGAACTTGCGGTTTAGACGTGGTGCTCCTGACTGGGTGGAGGAGTGGGCTGTGGCAGAGGCGGCGGGGATACGGGCGGGCATCTTGAACCTGTTTTTTTGAGGGTTTGTTAGCAGCTGTTTCTTCTTCCAACTCCTCCAACGACGATTCTTTGGCCGTCTTGACTCTTGAGGGTGCAAACTTACTTGTTCTTGTTGTTCCAGACGACTCTATCGTGCATGTGGTTTGAGATGCCAGGAGTGACAAACTGGGAGGCTACGCTGCCGATGAGGGCGGCGTTGACGTTGCGGTAGCGCTTGCGGTGGGTCTTGTGGCGGATTGTCGGGACGGAGCCGGAGCGGACGTCGCGGTAGGAGTCGGTGATGGAGGGGATGGTGAGGTTGGTGGACTCCATGATGATGGTTGTTTGTGTAGTAGTAGTAGTCTTTGGGATAAGTTTGTTGGTGGTTCTGTTATTGATGGAGTAGGAGATGTTGTTGTTTGGAGGTTGGTTGGTTTGAGGAGGGAGGCTCTTTATGAGGTTGATGGATTGGGAAGGAAGGGGTGAGTCAACGAGGGAAGGTGTGTAAGATGTGCTTGCTGGTGAGTTTGGGGGTTTGGTTGAAACGAACGAGTAGTAGCCGAGATGTCGGAGTACTGTAGTGGGAAGGAGGTGGGTTGGATTACAGGAAGGAGGTGGTGGTGGCAGTTGTTTGGGTCAAGAACAGAGCAAAGGGAGGAAACAAGAAGGGATCGAAGGGATTGAGGGAGAAAGGCTTGAATATATACAAACGCCCCGTGGACCTGCTGGAATGAAGGCGCATGGATGCGGTCATGATGGAAGCGGTAGGTGGTGACAGATAGCCATGATAACTAATCCAGGATGACTCTACCAGGTTGGGCATGGGGGTGGACGGGTGTGGGCGATGCGGTTTAGCTTGATCCGGTGAGTCTTCACCTTGGTTGCGCTCGCGATAGGGACATTTGGGAATAGGGGGTGAAGTTGGATATGCGCTGGTGAGTAACCAGGGGGGCACGAAGCTTGTCGGTAAGGCCCGGCTGGCGGTTGACGAGGTTGAGTTGCGCCGGACAAGGTCAGATGGCGATGTTGGTTTCAAGCCGCACCGCAACGGTGGCGCAGGGTCACTCAAGATGATTGATTGCGACTGACTGGAATCTTCTTTCGTCATTATTAAGCCTTTCTCATTCCTAATCTGAAAGACGTGATACCTTTTTGTAAGGCACTATTTGGAAAGCAACATTCCGTCAAAGACTACCGAAAGCAAAGGCCCATGGCATCGCAGAGCAGAGATGTCCCCAACCTCTCTGGGCCGCATCGTGATGCTCAGGTCGCATTCAAGCCCGCTCGTTATCGATAAGGGGAATACTGCCAAGCCCGCTTTCTCGTGCTAAAAAGCTGGATGGGGCAAGGTGCTATCCATGACGTCGGCTAGCTGGCTGCCACTTCAGGAACCTGGGGGAGCGCATCGAGAGCTCTTAGTCTGGGGTACCGTACGGTATTCTTGTTACTAAATCCGGTCAAAGAAGCTGGGGAAGAAGGAAAGAAGGAAATCAACCAAGGACCAGTAGACGGAAGGGAAGTCAACACCAATCGGCAGGTCCACATGTTTCCATTCCAGGCGGTAACAAGGCAGAAAGAGGAATGACTCTGGCCTGAACGTTGCGCCTCTTGACATCACGGGGGGTTTATCTTCAACTCCCATTTGCTCGCCCTTTTGCTTATTCGATAAGAGTATCCCATACATATCGTTCCAACACATGTTGTAGATGGTTCTTTTTAGCCGCTTCGCCCTGACATACATCGAGATGAACTCGCATCCGCTCCGCCTCTGCCCGCAGTGTGTGTATGCATGTTCACATTGCGCCAAATCGTTGGTTGGGGAGCTGAGGACCGCCCTTATCGACCGGTTCGCCAGAACCCCTTTCAACCTCGTTCAACTTCGATAAGAATCCCCGAAATCCCACACCCTTTCGCACGTTCGATATTCCAAATGAGGAAACCTCTAACGGTGCTCGAAGCGATGAAGCTTACATAGATTCATGGAACCCGCAACCGCGAAAAGCATAATCGAGGTCCATAAAGCTGACGGACGATGGTGACGTTGTTGTGCTCGTGACTCTTTAGATGAAGCAACATTCTGCGAAGCTGGCGACGGGATCGACATCCATATTGCGAGATCTCCATCTTCCCAGAGCAGGATTCACGATATCATAGTCGTAGAGTGTTTATCGCGCCGAAACGTGGAAGTTTTCGAAAACTGGATCTTGAATTGTACGGATACAAGCGGGAAGAAATGTCCGAGGAGTCGCTTCAGGATTCTTGGGGTTTGAGTTTGGCGACGAGGACTGACGAAACCAAAACTCCATCCCCAGATCACCACATGACGTCTTCTCAGCCTCAAAGTCTCACGCCCAACTCAAACCGGCTCATGACGAAATCATTTCTTCTTCCTCAGTTCTTGTCGCGGCAAGATACACCCTCGACTCTCACTTGTCAGACTGTCGCAGCATGATCCTCGGTCCGAAACGGCATCAGCGTCACATTCGAAACTTCAAGGTGCCCGAACTGTTCAATCATTCATGAGTCCTCTTCCTCCTTGACCTCCGGCTCCGCTCTTGTCGTCGGAATACTTCCCGGAAACCACCCCCAAGTCTCCAAATCAACCCCGAACCTCTCCAGCTTTCTTCCCGTCACGGTCCTACCTCCATCTTCCACAACCACAACACCCTCACTTCTCAGCACCTCCGCCTGTCTCTCTCGTCCAGCCCCACCATCATGTCGGTCCGAAATCTTTCCGGCCGCAGAAACGACTCGCTGCCACGGCACAGTGTCAGAGTTGAAGACTGAACTCTCCAACCCTTCAGAGTACTCAGAGTTTTCCGAGATTGAGGCCGAAGGAAGATGTTTCAGCGCGGCTCCGACTCTTCGAGGCCATGTAGGATGTCCAAGCAGCAGAGCGATATGGCCGTAGGTCGTGACGCGGCCTTTTGGAATGAGTTGAACGGTGCGGTAGACGGAGTGATAGAATTCGGTTGCTTCATCTGCCAGTTGAGGATGTTGGCGGGGTGCTCGACGGATTGGTGGCATTTGTGTTTGCTTTGCCAGGATGCGTTGGTGAAGAGATGCAATGGGAAGGATGTGGGTCTGGATGCACCTTCCTTCCTGGTGGGGGTCTTGGCGGGGGAGCGGGTGGGGGAGGAACGTTTATCCGATCGGGGAAGAGATGGGAGATGGGTCCTTCCTTCTTCTTTTCTAAAGGAGCAACAACCTCTCCACACGACACTGGAGCACAATTCAAGGACAGGCTTTTCTTTACGACCACGCAAACTGCAAACATCACATTTTTTCCACAACTCAGCACAGCTTCAGCGACGCCATCGATCAGTTCTAGGGAGAAATACAAAGGCTTGAAGCATTTACATGAGAAGGAAAGACCGCTGTTTGATTCGATTTGAGCACTACTTCCATGAACAACGCTGAAAAGGCTAATTCTGCCAGAAATCCCGTTTTCCTGATCCCGCCACATCTTCCTCCACTCCATCATTTATTCCGGCGACCCTTGATCCCTCAGCTACCTCACATCCCTCAACTACCTCGATTCCCTCGTCGTCTAATCCTTGATGTTGCACTGCAACTGAAGTGGTGGGACTCTGCACTTCTTTCCACAGAATGCGTAGATTTGGTTGTAGCAGAAGCAGAGTTGAGGCTGGGTGTTTGGGCAGAGAGTGACGGCCAATTGGCCGGAGACGCACTCGTCGTAGCATTTGACAGCGGCGGCACCGTCAGCGATCAAGGTTGGTGGAGTCGTGAGAGGGACGGCCATTGCGGCGACGGAGAGGGAGAGGATGGAGAGGATGGTTGAGAACTGCATTTTGATGGTTCTAGCAAGAGTAAGTGTCCGTTAGTCTTCGTCTCTTGTGGGAGAAAATGAGCGATGAAGAGGTAGGTACTCACTTTTGGACTTGTGTTGACTGCTAGTAGTATTCAGATGCGTTGGATACGGAGGACAATTTCCGACAACGAGGGAAACCAGGCCAGTTTATATCCCCCAATCCTCACTACCCTCTCGCTACCAGCAGCCAGACACCGGATACGACCGTGGTTCTTCCGGTAAGTAGCACCTTATTACTGTTAAACGTGCACCGACATGCATTAAATCGAAGCTTATACCCGATATGTCGTACGAACTACCAGTTTAGCCAACTGACGTGCCGTGCAACCGTCTTGTACCACGGCGAGCACAACGAATCTGGTTCTCAGACGTACGTAAACTCGTGTTAGCGGAGTTTACCATACTTTTCGTGTTCAAGCTTGTGGAGATTCCTTGACGGGGGATAGGAGCTCATTGGCTTCGATCGTGATGGGTGTGGAGCATCGTTGGGTTTGTGATGCCGGAGTCACCGTTCCCGAAGCTTCGAGGACTGTCGTCCTGTAGTTTATATATGTAGCCCGGACAAGTGCGCAATTAATTAAATGGCAGCCATGGTACAAGTACATACAAGTATGATATTTCTTAAGCATCGGAAACGATCGATGTCCAAAAGGTTGAGTCAGTGAATCTGCAGCTCCCTAACCAAGAACCGTGCACCGGCGAAACCATCTGCCGATTGCCATTACAGGTCCTGTTCTCCACATGTTCTTCTGAAACCTCCAGATATCAGTAACTTTTGCATTGGACCTGTGCTATGTTACTCTGTCTAGGTCATAGCAACGATAGGACTGGCTGAGTCCATGTTGGAAAAGTAGAAGTCATCTATTGCCCAATTAAGCCAGATTACATAACATGCATTAGCGTGCTCGCTGTTTCTTGGCAAACTTTCCAGACACTTTCCGTCTTTCTGGCGACCATTCACCTTTCCGCTCCGAGACCTCACCCAAATCCACCATCCTAACCCCCGTACGCCAACTAACGATCCACACCGCCAAACTCGGTCCTTGCACCGTCGAACGCGCAATCGTCTCCTACAAACTCGAATCCGCCCCCTGTCGAGTCCGAATCACGAAAACAAGGAGTCACACCCCAAACACGCTTCCAGCACCGGCCCGTCGCGATGGCCCCGGCAATGCCAACCACCACCGGCGGCGACAACAGCAGATTGGCCCGCTTCAGTCACGTTCCCCGCGCCATCGACGTTCCTCTTAACGAAGCGCAAGAAGACGACGAAGATGCCTTTGTCGAGGTCGACTTTACATCACTGCCCGAGGATCCCACGGAGCTGTGTACGCTCCTCGACAACGAAAATGGTGCCAGGGAGCTGTGGATGATGATTGCAACGGCATACTCGAAAAAGGGACAGACGGATTTGGCAATTGAGATGCTGAATCGTGGGTTGAACAGTCAGACGATTGAGAGGGGTGCTGAGGCGCAGAAGATGCCGTTTTGGGGGGCTTTGACTTGGATGTATCTACAGAAGGCGAGGGAAAGCCCGAGAAGACCACGTAAGTCTCTCTATTCGGATTAAAGCTGGTGTTATGCGCAATGGCTGACAGGTGGTGTTTGTGCTGTAGAAGGGTTTAGTGAACCCGATGGAAAGTACAGGGAGAGGTACCTCGAAACGGCCACCAGCACGCTCAATCTTGCGAGTCGAGTCGATCAGAGTTGGGCGCCCACAATGCTTGCACGCGGCGTCAATGTCCTAATGAGTGCGAACCTCACGAACGAACCCATGGCCCGAGGCCGTATACTCGAGAACGCCTTCAGTTGTTTCGAAGAAGTTTTCAAAGCATCGAAATCGAGGAACATGTACGCTTTGATGGGAAAGGCAAAGGTCTCATATGCCCGGAAACGCTACGCCGAAGCCCTCGAGATGTATCAACGGGTACTGCGGAATAAGCCAAACATGGATCCAGACCCAAGAATCGGAATCGGACTTTGCTTGTGGCACTTGGGACATAGGGAGCAGGCTCGGAAGGCCTGGGAGAGAGCATTGAGCTTGAAGCCCGACTCTTACGTTGTCAAGACGCTACTCGGCATGTACCACTTGCAGAAGATGAACCAGTATTCGCCCGACTCGGAGGAATTCGTCGAGCATTACCAGAGGGCTATGAAGGAGTACATGCAGGTCGCTTGGAAGCAACACCCAAGCTTCCCGTTGAGTTGTCTTGGATTGTCGTCGTACTTTTTGAACCGTCGCGATTATGTCAAGGTGGAGCGTTTGGCGAAGAAGGTGCTGGAGTATTCGGATGTGCCGGAGTTGATCAGTGATGCTCATTACACGCTGGCGAGGATATATCATGCTCAAGAAGATGCTGAGAAGGCTAAATACCACTACATGAAGAGTGATGCCCTCCGGTCAGAAAAGGGCACGGGTGTTGACAACTCTGGGTTCTTGCCAGCAAAGATTGGGCTCGCTCAGCTTCAGATCCAGGGACAAGGTAAGCTCTTGTGAATTAATTCGAGGCCTGTTCTAACGATTAACTAGATTTGTCTGCCGCAAAGGTCACCTTTGAGCGCATATTGGCCACACAACCAAAATGTGTCGAGGCCTTGACTCTTCTCGGAACGATCTACGCCAACGAAGTCTTCACTGCCTGCGGAGCTACGGGTGTCATTGACATCAAGCCAGAGATCATGGAGACACGGAAGAAGGCAATCCATTACTTTGAGACGATACGCAACATGTGGAAGGATCCTACGAAGCATCTTGAGCCAGATCACAACGTCCTCTTGAACCTATCCCGGTTATACGAAGGCGATTCGCCCGAGAAGGCGCTTCAGTGCATGCAGCAAGTCGAACAGCTCCAAAAGGACGAGTTGACACGACAATTCGCTCGACAGTACCCAGAAGCCACCGAGGAGCAGATCGCGGAATACGTCAAGGAGCAGGTCGACCCACGCATCTTGAACAATATCGCGGTCTTCCACTATCAACTCGGAAACTACGAGCAAGCTAGAATCTTGTATCAGCAGGCAATGGCTGCTCTGCCTAACGCATCGTCGAAGGACTCCACTCTTGATTCTGACGCCTTGTCAACCTCTCTCACCTACAACCTTGGAAGATTGGAGGAAGCTTGTGGAAATACGGACGAGGCTATCAAGCTCTATGAGGAAGTTAAGAAACGTCATGAAGGATATGTTGATGCCAACGCTCGATTCCTCTACCTTGCTATGAAGCGCAGCCCTGAAGAGGCCAGTAAACTCGGCAGCAAACTTCTCGATAGTAACGGCAACAACCCAGAAGTTAGAGCATTGGTCGGATGGTACATGGGCAAGAACCGAAGAAAGTTCCCGTCGAATCTTGCGCAGGTTCAAGAGGATCAAGAGCATCGTCTTCACAAGCATACTCTCCAGCACTACGACAAGCATGACCGTTATGCCCTTACCGCCATGGGTAACATCTACTTGATTGTTGCCAGAGAGATGAAGCGAGAGACAGAGTCGGATAGGGACAAGAGGTCGAGAATGTACGAGAAAGCTGTCGAATTCTTTGATAAGGCTTTGTTGCTGGATCCCAAGAACGCCTATGCTGCTCAAGGTCTCGCCATTGCCCTTGCTGAAGACAAGAGGAACTACTCGGTTGCTCTGCAGATCTTCACCAAGCTGAAGGAGACGGTCAAGGAGGGCTTCATCTTTAACAATCTGGGACATTGTTTGACCAGCTTGGACCAATACCCACGAGCCATCGAAAACTACGAGATTGCCATTAAATACAACGGTGAGAAGGACCACAACACGATAAACTGCCTCTCGCGAGTATGGTACCTCAAGGGCCGCAAAGAAAAGAACCTTGCACTCGACTCGCAAAAGACCCAATCCATCGCCTCCTTCAAGCAATCTCTCAGCCTTGCCCGCAAAGCCCTCGAACTCTCCCCCAACCAGACCGTCTACCAATTCAACGTAGCCTTCGTCCAATTCCAGCTCGCCCAGCAACTCCTCGCCCTCAAAGAACACCAACGCTCCCTCGAAGACATGGAACAAGCCCAAACCGACCTCGAAGACGCCATCAAGACCTTCTCCACCATCGCCAAATCCAAACACTCCCCCTACCCCGGCCGAGACATCGAGCAGCGTGCCGTCATGGCCCGCAACACCCTCTCGAAACAGCTCGAGCGTGACATCGTCAAACAACGCGAATACGAACACCAAAACGCCGAGAAACTCATGGAGGCCAAGATGAAGCGCGAAGCCGAGCTCCGCCGCAGACGCGAGGCTGAAGAAGCTGCCCGTCGGGCCGAAGAGGAACACCGTCTCGCGCTCATCGAGCAGCGTCGCCGCATGCAAGAAGAGACCCTCGGTATCCTCAGCAAGAAGGAATCAGCATTGATCGATGAGGAAGACGAGAAGGAAGAAAAAGCCGAGAAACGTAAGCGCGCCAAGGAAGGCAAGTCCTCAGGCGGTGGCTCCAAGGGCGGTCGTGGCAAGAAGAGAAGAAAGGAAGAGGACTCATCTTCGGAGGAAGAAGGAGGTCGCGGTGGCTCCGACTCGGAGAGTGGCAGGGAAGGCAAGAAGAATAAGGGCCGCAAGAGACTCACCAAGGGCAAGCAGTTCAAGAGTAAGGAGACGATTGACTCCGATGATGAGGAGATGGATATGGGTGCGCCGGCGGAGAAGCCCGCTAGACCTACACTCCCTGATAGTGACGAGGAAGAGGCCCTGCCGACGCCGAAGGGAAGTGATGATGAGGATGATTTGTTTGGGGATGATGCTGAGCCGGCGAAGGAGAAGAGTGATGCGCCTGCGGGCGATGCGGAGCCTATGGATGTGTCGGAGTAGGAGTAGGAGCAGAGGGGATCTTGTTGGTATAAGTATTTGTTATGTTGGGCTTTTTAGGTGCTCTATCGTACTTGGTTTTTTCTTTTCTTATAATGCTAGGGTATGGTTCGTTAATCTGGTTTCCTCCTCCTTTGTACTATTCCTTTGTTTCTCATTTGATGCTTTTTTGTTGTTTTGCTTATATTGTAGCTTGTTTTGTTTACGTGTGGACAGCTCAGATAGATCATAGCATGCAGTCATGGAAATCTTGTGGCTTTTTGAATATGTGTGGTTGTGTTGTACGTGACCTCCTTATTCACTCATAGCTTTCGCGTGTCTGCTCGTCTGCTCGACGAGTTCTTTATAAACTTATGGACTTGGTACTATTCGACCTCAAGCCTTTCTCTCGTGCTTTGACCTGCATTTTCGCATATTCCAACAATTGCGTGTAGTAGCGCATAATAGCCTTTGTAGGAACGTTTGGCCTTCTCAAGTTCGCAGGAAGGTGGGTGCACGTGTGAATGCGCTGCGCTGCTCGTCGAGTCCTGATCTGCGTAATACCAATTCCAGCCACAAGCTGATATACTTACATACATAAGTACTCGTACGAAGGTGCTGTTTGGCGTCAGGTAGACATGTGCTTATCCTCACTGCAGTTATGAGAAAGAGGCCATGCACCAAGCACCCCGACTTTCTTTCTATATGTACGAAGTACCCAGCGTGAATTCACTCCTCCCCGTTATGCTGGTGTAGAACCGTACTCAATTGGAGCCACTGATGATCGACTGCTCATCGTGCTTGGACTGCTTCGACTTGGTTGGCCATAGCCATTCAAGTTCTAGACGTTCATGCTGTTTGCTCGAAACTTCCACACGTTCATCATGTGTGAACCCGAGAAGCAGGCAAGTTCGTATTTGCTCCTCGCGACGAGAGTTGCTCGACTTCGTGACTGGGTTGCTTTCCAATCATTGACCTACTGAGCTCGTTTGGTTGTTCTTCAAGTTCAAGTTGAGGGCTGTGTTGCCAAATAGCTCCTGTCTTTAGCAATCTTCTTTCGTATGCGTATCTTCTTGCCTTGGTTATTCTCGTACCATCGCGACTTGTTCAAAGTTTGGTGTACTCTATCTAAATCGTGGAACATCCCCATTCAGCACACACCTTAGCATGGCTATGTAAGCTACTATAGTCTCGTAACTTCAATCTGACGAGCGCTCGTACGTTCGTTTTTGTATTGGGCTTTGTTTCCAAATAGCTCCGACCCTGTCTTTGGCAGTCTTAAGCTTATGTCGTATGCTTCTCTTGTGACTTTTTTGGTGTACTACTCTATATCGTGGGGAATCCCCGTCGAACGCTCCGCTAGTTGGCATGGCTTTGTGAGCTAGAGTTGTATCTCCAATTTCAATGCTCTTTGGAGTGAACCGTCGTATGCAGACTAGATGATTCGTTGTCTCTGTGGAATCCAAGGGAAGCCTGCAGAGTGTATCGTAGCAAGTGATCAAGTGCGTTGTTTTACTTGGGAACTTCTTTGCTTGCTTTTGCTTCGTGTGGAAGAAGTGAAGTTCGGCTCGATCTTCGTACACTAAGCACTTTGAGTACTTAGGAGGCATTCGCAAACTTCATATGGAGCCCAAGTATAGCAGTTGAAGAGCGTGCTACTAGTACTTTCGAGATCTGTCCATCGTTCATATTTGTTCTCTGCTCGTGCAAAATGTCCAGCGTGATCTGGTACTGAACCTTTAATGCATTGTGTCATTCGTGTTCGCAAACCTGGCACTTTGATGCATTGACTCGTAGGTAGTTTCTTCGCTGGTGAAAACGAGAAAGCTCGAATGTGTAGTATTCGTGGAGTATTCTCTTTCTCCAGTTTTGGATAAGGGATGATTCTGGAACTGGAAAGAAGCATGCGTAGCTGGGTCTGATGCCGTCGTGTCGAGCGTCAAATCCAGATCCTACTAGCGATAAATACTCCGTATATATACTTCTGTATTATTTCCAATACAGTTTCAAGCTACTCGTATGAGCTGATCATTGAACGCTTTCTCTTATTCGACAACATATACGTACGCCTGCATCCCCTTTCTCAGACACGTGGGTTTATGTAGCCATAGGAATCCCCCTTATTAGTACTTACTTACGTCTTAATACCGGTGCACCATGAGTACGTATTGCGTTTGGGTATCCTCTGATCTTTCGTACATACTTCATGTTTCGAGTCTTTCTTTTCCTACAACTCGTTCGGCGATATCGAGCAGGATGATAGGCTCTTTCTCTTCTGGGAGACTATTAACCAATGATGCGTCTCGGAACGTGAAATGAAGTATTATGAGGTCGTGGGAGACAAGTTCAATTATGTTGTAAAGGTGGAAGATGCTTTGGAAGTTTTGAAGGGGAGAATAGTTGCCGTTGTGCGGCAAATGAAAAGGGAATTCGAAGGATCAATGAGCAGTTGCAAAACTTCAAGAAGGGAAGGAACAAAAGCAGATGGTCCTTAATTCATTCTCCGAGGGAGTAAACTATTAACATTCTGCTGCCGATGGGGGACCCTCCTACCTGGGTCTCCTTTCTACACCTTTACCGGGCTAGTATGTAGCGGTTTCTTGACGAAGCTGAGGATTAATCCCGGATACCGGTAACTCCTTTGCCTTCCAGTTCGACAAATAGTTGAGCCCAGAGAGAAATACCGAGCTGGCAACCAAATATTTTTCAGCCGGAAAGCAGATCTGCGCAGATATTAATAGACAGTCGAAGAACCACCCCGTTCCACGGAGTTACACCTATCCTGTCCGAAGTTAAAGACTGCGGTGTGCTCTATGCCGTCCAAGCATCGAATCCTGATCAAGTGTGGTCCATTTTTCGTATATCGGTGAATGAAACTTTCAATGAAACTTCCAACAGCATGCTCTAGCCACAGGTTGGACTTGAGTCTCGACCAGGCGCACGAGGTGGATGTTCGGCGACATTAGTTGTAGAGTTGTATGCTGTACGTAATCCAGCGCCAAAGAGGCGAGCAAGGCGTCAAAAGCAACGAGTCTTCGACGTATGTGTTTTGTGGGTTCTGTGAGGGAGATTCTCGCTTGCTCTCATGGTTATCAAAGTGGTGAAGCTGTCGTGAGGTGAAGCAGTTGAAGAAAGGGGTAAATGTGAGCAGTTGCTGAGCCGAAGGGCCCAGGTGGCTCTCAGCAGAGTGAAAGTTTCTGATAGCTGAGGCTGCTATTTGTGCCCATAGTTGCTTTTTCCTGCGTTACCAATCAGCGTCTGGACGAAAATGCGGGGAAGGCTCCGGCCGTGGGGAACTCGTAATCAAATCTGCCTTGCATTGATTGGGATGAACCTGAAGAATCTGGCCACGAGTGGAGAACTGCATACTGCACAAGAGGCGGACGAACATCTCCGAGGACGGTAATGGGCCGATTCAGCAGGACATAGACTCAAGAATCGCAGGTGGAGCTGCTTGTACTTGTATCCCTGATCACCAGCCAGAAAGTAACGGAGATATCGTTTCTCTTCTCTCGAAGTATGCTTTTGTTCTCATGGCCCCTCATGGCAGAAACAGCCAAATGAGCTTGCTCTTGTCTTTGAAGTGTGTAGAATGTACTCGAAGCAAAAAGAACCCATGATCTTCTGGAGATTGATAGCCAAGCACCAGTGAACTTGAGTTCAGGGACCGGCTAGCCTAGAAAAGGGTTGGCCAACTGGCATAAAGCATCAAGCAAGGGCGCCCATTACGCTCACGCGCCTTTCTTGTCATGAGATCCGAGATTCTTCTGCAAGTGCCGTACTTTTGGGATGCTAGTTGGAGCTGAGGGAGGTATTGACTGAGATATGAGCGGAAGGGGAGAACAAGAGCAGTTCGCGGGCATTCTTGTCATAGAAGTGACTCCGAGTCTCGAGAGAATACCGCTATCGAAATTGAGGTGCCAGTATCCTTCACTCTTCGGCCTCAGGTGGGAAGGTATGTACTTCACAGTGCCTGTTCAGAGTTGACAGAAATCGCAGGTTCTTGGGAGGAAGCCCCTGTGTGAGGAGAGACATGATCTGCAGTGTCAACCCCCGCCTAAGGAAAGCGTGGCAAGTGCATGGAGCAATATGGCAGTTGCCGTGCCTAGACTCGTCATAGTGACTCTATCCAGGATACTCTTGCAGAAATGTACCCGTAATGATCGACGATCTTGAACGAGGTAGCCGCTCGTACCAGATGTATTTCCAACACGCTTGCCGACTCGAGAAGTCAGGAACTGCTTCACCTGAGGACTAGCCTTCCAGAGGATGGGCGTCCGAGAGCCTTGAGAGGTCATGCTGAAGGATGTAGCTATATCTGTTTCTATTATAGCCTTCTTGACTGCAAGATTGATCCATTCTTGGAACTTGCCGAAGGTACCCGAATGACCGGTTTCTTTGGAGTTTCTGAAGCTCGCTGCCCATTCTTTTGCGGCAATTAATCCAGAACCTCATCACCGGTATTCGTGCTGAGATGACAAAAGTACCGAAGTCAAGGTTTCTCATACTGGCCCTCTGTAAGGGGATGTCATCTGTAGCACGAGGTTGAAGCCCTGTCGAATTACAGGACGTTGACCATACCCCGATTGGGCAATATGAGCTCAAACAGCTGCAGCCAAGCTCCAAGCGCTTGGCCCTGTCGCTAACGACGGCGAAGCGGGGGGGACCAAGAACCTTTCTGATGTGCTAATGTCGAACATCAGGGCCGCTTTCAGCAGCGATCAAAGCAATTCTTCTGTATCTCGAGTTTCCAACAGGTTTTCATGATGATGTTGTCTCGCAATAATCTCGTACTCGCGAAATATGCTCTTTCGTCTCAATATCTCCAGACGGGATGGAAGGCCCTAAAACGCCCTTGTGTGCCGGCCGGCAGCGATGCAACGGGCAAAAACTGCTCATCGGCAGCCCCACACCATAATCATGAGCCTTGCAACTGCTGGGCCTTTTGTCAAACCCACACACTCGGTGTCTCCCAAGGTGGATTGACGTCCTGTCTTTGCCGTAAAGTTGCCAGCCCAATGACCGCATGAGGTGTTGAGATCCCGATGAGTGCCTTTTGCGAGGTGCATTCGTGTGGTGGCAAATATCGAAGTTGTGTGGGGGAATGGAGGGGTGATTGCAGATGACCAACAAGATGCCTGTTGGAGGGGTCCAAATCGCCCGCGCACACTCAGACAGATGCGCTCATCCCTCGAGTAGCCTGGCCACCTTGCCCATCTCATTGGTTGGATCCTCATGCAGGCTCTCACGAATTGACACTACCGTTAGCCACCCCTCCATGTTAGCAAGTCAACTCCACGTGAACCCAGCGCTTGAAACCCAACCGACCAAAGCTATAAAGAGGGACCACTTACCCCGCTATCGAGCTCTTCTTTCCTCCCCATCGAACTCAAAAGTCGAATCACAAAGCTACTCACTCAACTGTCAATCTTCACGATACCACTACCTTTTCAATAACCTTTCTTCCAACCAACCCTATACTCAAAATGTCTGGATGTGGATGTGCCTCTAGCGGATCTTGCGGCTGCGGATCTGGATGCACCTGCGACGGATGCCCAGTGAGTTCTCCTGCTATAGAAGTGCATTGTCAGCGCAGAATCTAACAGGAGTTTAGCACAAGTAAATTACCTTAACATCATCGTTACCATGCTTCGGCATCCTCCTTCGATAACATCACCATGATCGATCCTTCGACAACCCGTTTCCGACCTCGCTTGTTGGCATGATGGACAGTTTTGGTGGTGGAACTTGGTGGAGGGGCTGAGGACGTTTCGTTTCTTTTGTTTTGGGAGTTTCTTTGGAGATCTTTGATGTGCTGCATGAATTTCGTTCAAGGCTTTATACCAATTCTTTTGTTCTGCGAGGTACCGGAGTGGCATTCGTTTGTCGCTTTCGAACCCGTAGTAATGCCATTTTTTGATGAACTCAAACTCGTTCTTGTTCCGTTCGTCTGTGATTGTAACCGCTGTGTCGCTGTGTCGTCATGTCGATTGTCATCCGCCCTGCAGTGAAGTCGAGTTGTCCTTGTGAAATGTCGAGAGTGAAGTTGTTTTGTGAAGATGAGATGGTGTTTTGGTGACGGAGTCGAGTCCCTCGGAGAATTGTTGGCGAACGAGCCCCACCGGAAGCAGGAAACTGTTAGGCGGGGTAGTGAACCGCGACCGAATGACGAGCCCGACCGTGAGCAAAACATCGACCGAGCAAACCTTATCTCAACCACCAACTTCACCAGAAGGGCGAGCTGCCTTCTACTTATACACTTCTATCGCGCATTTACCCCATCTCAGCAACTTTCCGTCATATTGCGACATAATGGAACCTTTGTGGCCTTGCCTGAATCACGAAGAACCCTTGGGGTTCAATTCCCAGGCACTGATCGACCTCTAGTTATCGCCCAGCAGGGTCCTTACGATATCGTTATTGCGGGCGGTTATTAGCCAGAAGTAACGACACTTATGGGACATTGTCACTGTCAAACGCAATATCGTGCCTGGCCCCTCTCTGACGCCTTGTTGCTAACTGTCAAAGAAGGTGACCCAAAACCATCTCCGCTCCACGACGATCACCAGACTCCTTCAGCATCAAATGGGAACAATCAACTCGAATCGAGCTCTTACCAGGGAAACGATAAGCTTCAAATTGCCTTATCTGGCTTCGGGGCTGCTCACAGGGAACGGAATAGCAAAAGAAGCCGATGCAGGTGCAAGGATTTGGAACACCAGGCTTCAGTACTGGATTGCGACTCTATTCGACCATCCGAAGATCATGCCCGAGTGAATGACAGAAACGTGGAGGAAGGGCTGTTTCTGCTTTGTCAAATTCGATGATTTGCAGGCCGTCACTTGAGCCACATGCAGCCGACGAAGCAACTTCTTCAAAACCAAAGGGACACAAAGGAGGAGGAAGTCAGTAATGAGCTCGTACGTGTAAATACTACGATGCAACTTTTGGTAAGAAGGAGACGGAATTCACTCTTGATTGAACCTCCCGAACTTCTGACAGCTTCCCCATAGATCCATCAATCCCCTAACGAACTCAAGCCCTATGACGCAGCAAGCATAGAAAATCTTCCAATCCCATGGAACTCATCCACCGGCACCCTATACTCCACAAACACTCCCTCCTCCGGCCACTTCACCGCACTCCAACAATACGCAACTCCCGTTTCCAACACACCTCTATCCCGCGACTGTCTTAACAACGCCAGCTTCTCCTTCGGTACATCTGGATTGAGCTTCAAGAAGTCCTCAACGGTGGTCCCACTCAAGCCCAGATACACCCGAATCTGGTAGGCTGTATCCAAGCTACCGGGTGCTAGCCAGGTCGTGCAGTCTTTGGAAACGTTGGGCTGGATCTTTGCGAGACCGAAGCCGTGCTCGATGGTGTACATTTCGATGTGAGGATTGGAGGTG
The DNA here is from genome assembly GCA_003788565.2 of Ascobolus immersus RN42. NCBI lineage: Eukaryota > Fungi > Ascomycota > Pezizomycetes > Pezizales > Ascobolaceae > Ascobolus > Ascobolus immersus. The sequence continues at coordinate 115,931 of ML119723.1, read as the reverse complement.
AATTCGATAAAAACGGCTCCGTCGCCGACGATGTTGCCTCGGTTTAGGCTTCGGCTGACTTGGGAGTATGTGCCCACTTTGAAGCCTGGTACCGGTACTGGACTTGCGGATATGAGGGTAAAGAGGGAGAGGAGGAGAGGTGTGAAGAACGATAAGCTGTGCATTGTGAAGTGTAGTGGTCGTGCTCTGTTGTAGATGTTCGATAGAGCGATCGTCAGGGAATGCTGGTTTGAGTTGCTTGAACTGGTAGGGCAAGACGCAACGATGGAAAGCAGAAAGCAAGCTTGATGGAATTGCGAATGGCACATCACTGAACTTTATACGAATACTAGGTACTGCAGTTACTGGCATACCTGGCTCCGGAAACAATATGTAGCAATACAATATCGATATGGCAGTTTTCTATTTTCGGAGCCGCAGCAACTCACATCCACCTGTCAAACTGAAGGTTAATCCCAGTCCGGGAGTTGTCGCAGCGCCTGTACAACGGTCAACCGGTAGTAGCCGATGTTTCTCTGTCAGCTTTTAGCGCCATCATTACACCAAACTCTATCGACAATTAACTTCCTGACTGAATCGATATTGCTTACACACATATGTGCTCGAATCCTGGAAGATCCTCCGTCGCAGTTGCTATCAGGTCCGATTATTGATATGGCAACGGAAGTCCTGGCCCATCGTCTGCTTGCTGGGTCGACGACAAAGATGCATTACTGCCAAATAGAGATTAGTTCGATGACCCGAGTGTCTTCATCTCGAGATCTCCTGGGAATCGATCTCAGGCTCGGTACACTGAAAGATCGATCGCCGGAAGAGACTCCTTGGAACTCGGCCTACCATCGCTTTTCCACTGTGACTGCGCTGGGCAGCAAAAACGTTACAGTTTTTCACCCTAGGTGCATTTGATCTATCCGAACTTACCTTTTTTACCTTGCAAGCTACTAGATTCCACACAGATCTCCATCATCTCGCACCTTTCTACCTCACAATCTACTACACAACAAAGCTCCAACATACACATTTCCCTTCACTATGTTCTCATACTGGAAGGCTGCCAAACCAACTGCCAACGAGGCCTGCAACGGAAAAGACACCGAGCCTTGCACTCAAGTTGAGGACAACGAGTCTTCCAGCGAAAAGAACACCGAGTCCAAATCAAAGCCTGGGTCCACTGGCACTGAATTGAGCGATGCTCATCACGGCCTCACAGACCCGCACGAGTACCTTTCCTCAAGAGTTAGTACCCATCTCCCTTGCATCCGCCTCTAAACAGACAGCTACTAATTCCACTCCACCTAGATACCAGAACAACTGCGCGCAAGACCTCTCCAGGTTCTTTACACCTACAACCAGCTGCTCCTCAACGAGTTTGAGAACAGACTCCTCACCACAGATGTTTCCGAGGCCCTGAGACCTCGTATCCAAGCTGGGATATATATCCTCCCCCATGTGATGAAGTTGAAGACGAAGCTCACGAAATGGGCTGACGAGCATGGCGTCCTCCGCCTCGACGTAAAGTTGGATGAGCGCTCTGGTATAATCAACTATCACGCAAAGAAGGTCAAATGCAAATACCACGTCCCGTTCTTCGTGCCACCAGCTCGCGCAGCCGTGAAGCACGGAAAGAATGAGCAGGCTCCAGTTTACCCCTCCGTACAGCGTGAATGCCAGTGCGAGGAGGATTCTGTGGTACTCAGAGAGGAACTACTATTTGGGATGCTAATCCTAAGCCAAAACGTCTCCAAATGTATGTACTTTACTTATCCTACCTTTTTTCAGTCCAGCTGCTTCGTAGTGATAACTATGAGCTTTTACTGACATGGCGGTAGACTTTTTGAGTAACGTATTCGAAGACGCAGCCTACTTGAGCCGCGACATTAAACAGCTAGGACGGACTTTATTCACGGATGTCCTGAAGACCAAGCCAATCAACGAAGATGCTAAAGCTGTGAGATATACTTACGCTGTTGAGTCCGACAATATGGATCTGCTTGATGTAAACAACATCCCGATAGATTTTGAAGAGATAAAGGCGGATATTGAAGAGGAAATGAAATGGGCTCACGAGGACTTTAAGGATGTCCCAGTGACGGAGTCCCGATGGGGACATAATATGGTGGATGCGTTCTGCCTGATCGATGACCACATTGCCAGTGTTCTGGAAGAAGACTGCGATGAATTTTAGAAGCAGCTGCAGCTGATAGCTTAGAACAGTACCGTGGTCCGTTTAAGCTTAGTATAGTATGCACTCAAACAAAGAGAAGTAACAAGTTTCTCTCACGATATACTATCTGCTAGCTCATTCCAACATACTGAGGTAAATAATATGTATATTCAGTATTGCGCACATTCCTACCGCAGACCCTGTTTTACTAGCTAGCCACTCTCTTATTTGTAACGGTGAAAGCTGGTGGTGTGATCTCTCCGCGCGGAACTAGACCCGGCATACCCCGAGTCCGATGGTTGTCTTTCGAGTCGACCTCTTCCAGAGAAATCAGCACCCGCATAACTTCTCTCGCCGTATGTGCCTGGCAGATAGTCGGGATCCCTTAGAATACTCGTACTAGTAGTACCGGCATCAAAGTTAGCTTATTACTGTCTTTGCTGTTGTGGAGCAATCAACCGACATACCTTGAGTATTGACTCCCCGAGAATTCATCCGAGAACTGAGAACTTGCATAACTTCCCTCAGATGTTCCCGTCACCCAGTCTCTCACGCGCGAGCGACCGTTATCGGCATAAAAGCCTGAGTCTGGAGTGGTCATGTTCGCTTCGGGTTCCTAGTTATGGGCATAGATAGTTAGCTCCTTCGACGGTTCCTAGATCAATGTCCTCGGAATGGAATATATCAGACACTCACCGGCCGAGGAATATGATGAAGAAGCTCTCGAGCATAGGCAGCAGCCGCCATTACTGCATACTTCCTCCACAGGGGTCTTTTCGACGGTAGTACCCCCACGCCAGGTGTGGCGTCATACGCAGAACCCTCCGTGTATTCCACTTCGCAAACTCCAATTACTGGCATAAACTTCGGCAACGCCAAAGCGATGCACTTCCTGATGAATGTCTCTGGCTCATCCTCATCATCGTCAAGCCTAGAATGGTGCCGCAGTATCGGATCGAGGTCCAAGATTCCTACAGCTGACGTGTTAAAATCGCGGTGTCCAACCTCATTCATAGCGTTCCTCCATGTGTCTGCGGTTTTTGGCGGTACATCGTCTAAACGGTAAACTATATACCCCAAGTGAACAATGGGATTCAAGTTTCTCGGGTCTGTATTGGAGGAGTCCAGTGGGTGTAAGGTCGGTGTCTGTCTACTGCGCCGAGAGTTTTCCACGCTGCCAGTGCGTAGAATCGCCGGGCGAATGACTTCCTCGTACAGGCTCTCCAGATACTCTCCTTCATGGTCCATGCTGTGCGAGACTGCAAAGCGGAGTTCTGACGACCACTGAGCGTTATCGATAGCCGCAAGCCACTTCGACTCCTTGTGTGTTGAGCTGAATAGTTTCTCAGCAACAATGACATCTCCAGGTCGGATATCAGTGTCAAATGAACCTGTGGCATAATCCATTGGAGAAGTTGCTTTTTTCTCGACCAAGGCCGTACCAGCTCCAAGCAAAACAAGATGTTTCAGCTTCTCAAACGAATCCTTCAAATACAGCATCGCGAAGATGGGGTTCTTCTCGAGGAAAACGACAACGACGTTATGACCGTTTGCATCTCCGAAAGAGTATTCGTTCCCGTCATTCCGGGCCAGCTGGCCCGGTAAACCATCTAGTGGAATTCCGTGGCGTTGATCCAATAGGATGCATGCGGCCTTCTGATCATCCTTGGTGAAGCAAGCCCAAGCAACAGTGTATGCTTCTTTTTTGAGGGTAATTAGAGGGCTTCGAGTTCGAATATGGTCGAAGCGAGGTGTTGATTGGGAGCTGGGGGGGCTATTGCGAATTCTAGCGCGAGATTGTACTCCGAATTTGGTCTGAGCTTCTGGCCTCTGGGCCCTACTGCGTGACCCGGATGGAACACGGATTGTGGCCATGACAGAAAGAACAATACTCGCGTATGCAGCAGCGGCGATGGCCGCATATGACTGCCAATTATCGTTCTTGTGTGTGTCGGTATAGTCGCATACACCTCGAATAACCTGACACGGCAGTTCCGAGAGAAGGACGCCGGCAGCTTCCATCTCAACACACAATGCATTGAGGTCAGCTTTGATTCTATCCCGCATTTCGGCATCCCGAATGACCGTGTTCCCACAGGCAATGGTTCCGTAATGAACAACTGGGTTCCTGTCCTTTCGCGGCTGTCGAGGGACGATCTTCGAGGTATCGCATTGAGCCTTTTCGCATGGTTTCCCCTCAACGACGTTAACCCGATGATTGTAGTCCGCCCTAAAGAGTAAATCTTTGCCCTGAGGACGGAACAACCTCCGATGTTCGGGGTCAGCAAACTTCTCCTCGAGCTTTTTCTCTATGACGTCGAGCAACTTTATGTGTTTCTCCTGTGACTGAATGGTACGTATCGCAGATTCAAAGATCCTTGGCGGATTTGGTAGGCGCCCCTTGCGTAGGAACTGCCTATCAGGCGATCTCCCTCCGTACGATGTACCTCTGTCATATTGTATAACACCGCCCTCGATTCCCTCTGGACTTGCGACGATGACATCTCCCAGGCGAATGTCGGTGAACCGCCCATCCGAACCATATCCAGGTAGGCCACCCGATATTCCAACGAGAAAGGCGAACTCTACATTTTTGAAAGAGAATCGGATCTGTGTGGCGGACGTCGCTGCCGAGGCGGTCCCGATCGAAGGCAATACGATTATGACAACTTTGTGCCCGTATAACTCTCCGAGCACATAAGTGTTATTGTCGGCACGGCTCTTGTGCTTGCAACGTCCATGTTCTTTCTCTAGCATGAGTCGAGCAGCCTCTAGTTCGATAGACAGGGCGCAAATCCAGGCAACCGTGTATTCTTCATTGCGATATGGTGAGACGGTTCCAGGCTCTAGGATGGCTGTGGTTGCTGGGGCGGGTCGTAGGCTCCTGCCGGCGCTCGACATTCCGATTTCTTAAATTCCCAAAATAATCCTTTGGCTATATCGAAGTCAGCACTTGAGAATAGAAAAGATTTGTGTGCCTCCATATTGGTTTCTAACCTTGCAATCGTCGCCTGTAATTTGTATGTGGCCAGATGATGTTTCTGACTTGCGGCCCAGAAAGCTTGAAGTTGTTGAAACTGTTTCTTCCACTTTTCTAGAAAAACAATGTCAGTCTGTTTGCCTTGACCTGCTACCAATGCAATAACGAACGAGTGGGGTTTGACTTACGTTACAATCTATCAGGCTTTCTTCTAGGCGCACAAAGTCGCTGGAGTTCGAGGAGGAGAGGTATCGGTATTGTGCCTTGTACGAAGTACGATTGTGTATACGGAAAAAAAGAGAAGGACATGAAATCGACCCCTCTTTCCGAAGGAGTTCAAGGTGATTCCGCCAGCCTTTCACTGAATTAACAGCTGAGCAAATGGTAAATTTGGAAGCTGTCTTGGCTGCTTGTACATTTGTTGTATGTAAAAGCACGGGTTACTCCGTCGAGTAATGGCATTGTTTGGTTGGTCCTCATCCTACTTATAAGAATGGGGAAGCCTAGAACCGACCTATCCCGTCGTTTACGGCATGAGCCAAGCGGCTTCCAATCCGAACTGGAAGTGCAGTAAGTACATAGACAACTTCAAAGGCTCAGAACCGGCACCAGATCTTACCCTGAACACACGCTGCGCTGCATACAAAAAAACCCTTGTATTTTCTTTGCTTTTGCTGGGTATGGACTCGATCTTCACCGTCACGAAGAACTTCGGATCTACTTGAGAAATAAGTACGAGGAATGACAGAATCAAGGGAGCCAAACAGAAGAAGGGTAACAACGTAGATTGTATGTAGAGGTGACCGGTGAAGGTTCTAAAAAGTACTAAGCGAGAGGCCAGCTTCTTATCCACGAAGCGTTGTGACACAGCCAAGCATTTAACCGAAAGGCGCACGTACCACCAGCCTCACCAGTTCCCAAGCCAACTTTGCCCGTGGGATTTCTGCCTGGTGTACTTAATATCGGCAACCATGAGCTCGTGAGCCGGATCAATTTAGTTGTTTGAGTGTCTCCCCTCTCCTCTTTCTTCTTTCCTTTTCCATCTTCCATCTCCCATTCCGACATCGAATTGGGCATCGAATTCGGCGGCTTCCGCTCTAGCATTGAACTGTCCCTCCGGCAATGAAATCCTCCAATGTCGAGCCGCCTTTTCGGCGTCCAGCTGTTCTTGGGTTCCCGATTCCAGTCGAGCTGCTGTGCCTCTAGTGCCAGTGTTGGACGAGTGGTGTTTCTGGTATCGAATTCCTCCGGTATCAAGCTATTTCCTCAGCATTGGCGACATCGAATCTCTTCGCTATCAGGTTGCTACCTCGATTATCGAGATATACTTCGGCATTGAGCGATACTCGGGCGTCGAGCTGTTGTCGGTTGAGCTGTACTCCGGCGTCGGGCTGTTTTCAGTTGAGGTATCTCTCTGGCAGCCAATCCTTTCAGAGCCGAGTTGTTCTTCTGACATCGAGCTGTTCTTTCGGTGTTGTCGGGCTCTTTCTCTGAAGTCGAATGTTTTCAACGTCGACGTCTAGCTATTTCCTCGAAGTCAGTCAAGCTTTTATTCCGACATCGAGTTTTCCCTTACTAGGTGTCAAACGTCTTTGCATCAAGTCCTTCTGGTGGCGAGCTGTTCTTTCAGGTTCGAATCTTCGACATCGAGCTGCTCCTTTGGCGTCGAGCTATTCTTCTTGTGTCGAAACCCTCCGGTGATGATCGGGCTGCTCCTTCGACATTGAGCTGGTTCTCTGGCACCAATTGGGAACTGTCTATCCATCAATCTAGTATCGCTGAGTTGTTCTGCCAGCATTGGTTAAATCTGACACTTCAGTTGCAGTTCCGAGTCATTTTCTCGGTGATTGACGTGTCGACGATCAGTGCGGTGTCGAATTCGATGCGAGTTGTCGAGATTTGAAACGAAGAAGAGGTAAGTAAAGTTTGGTAAGACGTAGTGGGAAAAGTGTTCAGCGAAGTGTTTGTTCTGTCGACGTCGAATTCGGAAGGATGCAGCCACCTATTGCTTCCCATCTCGACGTTGCCAAGACAACAACGATTTTGTACGGGAAATGGCTAGAAGTAGCGGCGCCACTGGCATTTCCAACCATTTTTAGCCATTTTCGTAACGAACGTTCCTGGCCTTCTCTATGCTCCTTAAAATGATCTCTGAGAACTCATATTTCAGAGTCTAAGTACTTAAGTACTTACTAAGTAGCCATTTGTTACCATATGATTTGGTTACTCTATGATTACTTCGCCCATTCTTCCACACAATTGAAAGTTTGTACCTGAGTGCGAGCTGACCTGTCATCTGGTGGCCACAAGGAGGAACGAGCTCTATTAAGCGCTAGAGCCAGTACAGTTCCTACTTCTTAAGTATGTCGACAATTACCGGGAGTTCTCCATCTTCGGATTCTCAAGGCTCGGAATAAGCCTCCCCGGATACTCGAGACCGCTCAGCTCGTTTCCCGCCCCGACTGGCCAGAAATTGCAATACAAATTTTCACTTTCTACTTCTTAAAAGATGTATCTCTACTTAAGTACCAGCCCATTGCTACCTTACAATCCATCATCGATCATCGACAACGAACCACAAACATCCAACACTCTTCACGATGTTTTCATTCTGGAAATCAACCGAACCCACCACCAACAAGGCGTGCAGTGAGAAGGACACGAAGCCTTCAAGTTCGAAGCCTGAATCCAGTACCGAATGGACCGACATCTGCCACGAATTCAGTGCACCTCACCTCTACATCACCTCCCGGGTTCGTATCCACTGCACTTCCTCGCATCAGCCCGCTAATCTAACATCACTTTAGACGGAAGAACAAGTCCGCACCAAGCCTATCCAGGTCCTTTACACCTATAATCAGCTCCTGCTCAACGAGCTCGAAAACAAGCTCCTCTACCCAAATGATAGAGCCGGAAAATGCATGGAGCTTTCTGTCCAGTTGGGCAGGGAGCTTCTTCCAAGGCTGATGAAGGCGAAGAAGAGGTTTACTAAGTGGGCGGTCAAGTATGAGGTGCTTGAGGGGAAGGTAGATGAATGGTCGGAGGGTTTTGAGTTGCCCGTTGCCCCCCTGCGGCTGATCAAAGAACAAATACATTCCGACTGTACGGCGGCGGATTGTGGATGCACAAAACATGTACAAGATGGTCAAGGTGCACTGGCCGTGGAAGATGAGTCCACTGCCGATGCTCTTGTTAGGCCCTTCGACTCGGAGGAGTGTCTGTGTAGAGATCCATATCTTGAAAATTTGCCAGAATCTCTCCAGGAATTCTTGCTCCTCAGCATGATGGAGATAAATGTGGCAATTACCTCTAGTAAGTCGACACAATCCCCTCTCAGGCTCCTGCATGTTGCCGAATACTAACACGGATATTTCGCAGAACTCATGTTTTGTATACTGGCGGGTCGCGCTTACATGCGTGACATGAGGTCTGTACTGCAGATTATGTTCACCACCAGGCCGTTCATGACGGCCAAGCCACTCGGTGAGTTTGCTAGAGGTCTCAGATTTTTCTATGCTGTTGGCTGTAACAGTACAGACCTACTCGACGTAGACGACCTTCCCACAGACCCAGCTGAATTCTTCGAAGATGATCCTCTTCAACTTAGCCAGCCTGGCTTGTCTCCGTCTGAGCAGCTTGCTATCCTCCAACGAGAGACCAAGAAGCAATTTGATCAAGCCGCCGAAACTGGGGAGGACGCCAACGCTGAGGAGTTGGACTGGGCGGACTTGCGAGCTGAATGGATGAAGGGGTTGGAGGCGATAGAAGAAGCTATTGAAGATCTAGATGACTACTGTTCATAAAATGAAGAGCAGCAAGTAGAAGCCTAATAAAACCCTGGATAAGAAGTATAAGTTGAGAAGTAATTAAAACACAAATTTCAACTTCATCACTTAAACTGTCAGTTGTGAACTTGTGATTCATCCAAAAACGTCCCGGACGAGGCTCGGATGCTTCCTTCCGAGTCCGCCAAGCTCGACCCTTCTAGAAGCTTACGATGACGCAAGGGATCAGCGCCTGTACTTAGACACGTAAACCGGGCGACTAATTTACGAGGCTTGTAGGACTGATGTAGGACTGATACTTGTTTCGATTGCTGGTGTTGTGATAACCTCGTCCCCGAACGTTTGTTCTGCAGTTGTGCGTCGTAAACTTAGTAGCGGGAGAATCAGATTACTGCCCAATAGAGCTTAGCCCGATGATCCAAGTTGCCTATCTCGACGCGACATCTCCTAGGAATTTCACACTCGCAAAGCTCAAGGCTGCAAGCTCCAGCGTAAACAGGCCAGAGATCGCAATACAAATTCCTCACTTGAATCCAACCATTAGTAGCTCGAACACAGCACCAGCATCCGACCATCATTCTTTCACAATATTGCAATGTTTTCATTCTGGAAACCAACCAAAGCAACTGCGAACCCTTGCAGTGAGAAGGATGGCATCAATCAGCCTTCCAGCGAAAAAAAGAACATCGAGTCCAACTCGAAGCCTGAATCATCCACCGAATGGACTGATGCTATCCACGAGCTCTCAACATCATACCTCTACATCAACTCAAGGGTAATTCCCGCCTTACTCTCGCAGTCCATCCAAAACCACTGGATGATGCTAACTTCCAAACTCTAACTGTAGACACCCAACCAGCTCCGCACCAAGCCCATCCAAACCCTCTACACCTACAACCAACACCTCCTCAACAACCTCGAATCCAAACTCATGGCCGAGTCCTCCTCACTTCCACTAGCAATCCAAGTCGGCAGGGCATTTCTCCCCCAATTGATGGACACGAAGAAGATGTTGGCAAAGTGGGCCGTTGACTATGCTGTTCTCGACGGCAAGCTGGATGATAAGTCGGGTCTGTTTGAAGTCTCGTACGACTTGGATGCATCGCCAGAGTTGGATTCTACCGCTGACTCTTCTGTCCACCGTCATGGCTTGCGGTGCAAGTGCGAATGTGATCTGATGAAGCTCCAGGAGGAGCTTATTCTTGGATTGTTGAGCGTCAATTGGATCATTGCCGAGAGTAGGTTCCACCTAGGTTCTCCACAATTCTGATTCTAACCAGGCTGTAGACTTCATGAAGCGGCTATTCGGGGATACAAACCACATAAATGATGCACAGTCTCTAGGCCGGAAGATCCTCACTCTCATCGAGCCGTTCAGCAAACGTGATCAAATGTTCAGATATGTTTACGCCCTTGAGGCTGGCATTCTTGACGTACTGGATCTCGCCGAATTGAAGGCGCTGGCAAATGACCGGAAGTTCGTAAAGTGGATGGAAGAGGACGAGGATGATCCGGCTCCGCCCAGGCCGGAGGATATGGATGAAGCGCAGTTTCGAGATGCGTTTACAAAGGCATTTGCGGAGCTTAGAGAGACCATTGATGAAAATCTCGAGGAATCTTGCTCTGATCGACGAAGGGAAGCCTACTCGGGTTGGCCTGGGAGGTAGAAACCCGTTAGGAGAAACGGTCTCTCGTGAATAAATCGCTTTCGTTTGTTACTAAGTATATTGTACAGAAGCTGCTAAAAGAGTTACTCAGAAAAAATACAAGAAACGCCCATTACGGCAGCCAAAGCGTGACATACCATCCCTGTGAACCCAAGTCGCCATTACGAAAACAAAGCTGAGAAGAGAGTAACCCAATCGCTAATGTCCATGAATAATACCTTCACCATACATTACCACTACCGCAACCATCTACACCACCTGAGCGCACTCAACACTCCACAGCCCTTACCACCATCTACCACCTAGTATACCCAAACGCCCTCCTAAACTGATCCGCATACTCCAACGTCTCCGTACAATCACTCTTCTCCAACATCCCCCTCGCCTCCGGCATCCACCTCTCAATATCCGCAATCCGCGTATCACTGCTCGGATGTGTACTCAAGAACTGCGGCGGCGCATTCCGCTCCGCAGCCTTCATCCGCTCCCAAAACTTCTTGGCATCCTCGGGGTCATAACACGCCTGTGCCATCATCATCAACCCGATGTAGTCCGCCTCTGACTCTTGCTTCCTGCTTGAGGGCCGGAGGAAAACGAGTTCCCCGATGGCGTTGCCGTACCCGAGATCGAGGCCTAGCAGGAGGCCGACTACGAAGAGGGTCCCGAGGATTAGGAAGTATTTCGACATGCGTTCGGCGGCGTGGTGGGCGACGTTATGAGCGATTTCGTGGGAGAGGACGGCGGCGAGCTTTCCGTCGTCGGAGCAGAGGGGGAGGATGCCGGAGAAGACAAAGACCTTTCCACTGAGACATCGTCAGCCCGACTTCCTCCTAACATTCCTCACTCCTCACCACCAAACCCCCCACAAGGAAGGAAGGAACAAGACTCACCCCGGAATCACAAACGCATTCTTCTGCTCGGGATCCTGAATAACATGCACCTCCCAATCCAGGCCCTCCATCCCACTCACCGCAATCAACCTCTCCAACACCCTCCGCACCTTCCTCGTATACGGATGCAGATGGCCATACACCCGTCCATGATACTGCTGCAAGATCTGCTGATACATTTCCTCGCTGGCCTCGGCCTCGCTCTCACTGCTGATGCAGTTGAAGCGCCACCGGCCTGTCACGGGCACCTTTTCGAGATTGCTGATGTAGAAGACGACGAGGACGCCGCCGATGGAGTAGACGATGTAGCGGAAGCCGGGTTTGGTGCGCCAGGCGTGGATGAGGAGGGGGCCGCGGGGGGGGAGCCGGCCCGGGAAGGGTTTGTAGATCGGGGTGGGGGGGCGGGCGTGTTGGAGGACGCGCATGCCGGTGTTCATGGGGATTTTGCCCCATTGTGAGGGTCGCCGGGGGTCGCGGGGTGGGGGAGGTGGTCGGTAGGTTCGGAGGTGGGGTGTGGTTTGGTGGAGTTTGGTGAGGGTTCGAGGGATTGGTGTTGAGAATCGGGCGACTGTGGGCCGGATTAGACGGGGAAAGAAAGACATCGCGGCTATCCCGCGTAGGTTAACCAAAATGAAAGAGATGGCGAGAATGGAAAGAGAGGGATGGTGATGTCTCGAGTTTGGTGTTGAGGAATCTGGAGGATGCTGCGCTGATCCCTTGCGTCATCGTGAGCTTCTAGAAGGGTCTAGCTTGGCGGACTCGGAAGGAACCATCCGTGCCTCATCAGGGCAGTTTGGAGTGTCTACTGTATCACAACCAACAGTTTGGGTGAAATTTATTTTGTGTGAATACTAGACTACCTAGGTAGAAAAGCTTGTCACCGATAATCCCAGTCATCACAACACCAGCAATCGAAACTATCAGTCCTAGCCTCGTAACCCAGTCCACTGATTTACGAGTCATAGTACAGTCCTATCTGAGATTTGAGCCAAAAAACGCAAGACAGGAGCATCTCATTGTAGAAACTGCATCTACGAGAAGCCCCACCTTGCTGTAAAAAAAGGCCCCTCTAAAGCAACTACCGTCCGTCCGCCTCCACTGTTTAATCGTCTACTCTTTTCTCCACCCGATTTAATCCCCGTTAACCTCCATCTCAAACCCCACCCGGCCTAAATAGTCGGTACATAAGTATCCTAAGACCAATACCTATGAGCTCGAATCCGCACCCATGAACCACCCATACCACCCAGTAACATTCTATCTCCACTCCCATAGCCAGATCCCGCAACCTGGTGCTTCTCTCTCCATTCTCACCAAAGCCAACCACTGCAACCACATCATCTCAGAGTCCAACATCCGTGCAACTCTCTCTCTGACCAACCACACTCCCCTCGTCCCCATGAATAGCCTCCCCAGTACTCCTTCCGACGCCATCCTCTTCGGTTCATACACCAAATGACCCCCCACCATGCCAAGAATGGGGAGCACCGGCAAGAACAGTTGTAGTTTTTCCACGAAAAACCCCCAAAGCGGGAAAAAAAGCAGAAAAATGTAGGGCTGAAAGCAAAGCAAAGCAATTGCGCAAGCCAAAAAGAATAGCACAGAACAAGGACGGAAAACCCGTCATCTTTTCCCATCTCGGACCTGGTCAGGACTGAAGCAAGAAAAGATGACATGCAAGAGAAGAAGAAAACAAGCCCCAAAAACGTGCAGAAGTGAAAATAGAAGCAGGAGAAATGAAAATATCAAGCAATCAGCAATGATGCGGTAAGAAATATGCGACTTCGCAAGACAATGAAAAAAAAATATTGCTGATGTAGCGTACCCGGGGTGACGGTTAAAGATATGACCCAGGCGTACCGAAAGAATATGTGGAGAAAGTGGGACATCCGAAAAAAAAAGTACAAAGGAAACAATGAATAAACCCAGGTAACCCACAATCTACGCAAGCATGCGGAAAGAAAACCAAAAACAGAAACAGAAACCAATCAAAAGCATTGTCGCAATTGCCAACATCGAAATGCGGATGAAGATGAGCGGACCATGGGAGCCATTATCGATCATCAAACATCGATGTTCGGGGAACATTGCAATGATCCTGGCAGGTCAGTGTAAACAAGCCGTTAATAAGCCCAGACCTTAAAGCAACGGTCGGGAAACAAGTCAAAACCGGCTGAGCCAAAGCACTGAGCTCACAGGGTAAGAAGGGAGAGAAAAAAGAAGCAGAGGCAAGAATAACCAGGAGAAACACTTTTAAGATCCCAAAACATGCGAATTTTATCCCCCATTTTTGTCGATTTTGTGAAAAGAGAATTCAAGAAAGCAGACACCCAACACCCGAAAAATGACCCTTAAGAAGACAAAGAAAGTGAAGTTCGCAGTGAAGAAACGCTCAGCCCAGGCAATGAGAGGATGGTGGAAAAATTAAGACAGGCCATTTTCATGACATTCGCTGCTCGAGTGCTGTCGATCCGACCAATACAAGTGGGCGGTTCTTTGGGCGGACCGGTGCAGCCGGAGGAGCCTGAGGTGGTGGCGCCTGGGCAGCCGGAGCTGGAGCCAGAGGTTGAGATGGTTGTTGAGGAGGCGCTTGAACGGTTGATTGAACCGGTGGTCGCGGGGACTGGGCCTGATGCTGCGGATGGTTCATACCTGGTGGTGCTGGACCTGGAATGAACTGAGGATGTTGAGGGTATGGCTGAGCGTTGAGAGGAGGTGCACCTTGCTGCATTGGTCCAAGACCTGGGCCCTGCATGTGCTGCGAGAACTGAAGCTGCTGCATCTGAAACTCTTGCTGATCGTAGCGTGGTTGCTGAAAGTTGTGCTGAACCTCGGGATTGACGTTGTACTGCGGATTCCCGTTGTATGGGCCATTGCCATTGTAGGCATTGCCTCCGCTATAGCTTGAAGCACGCTGTTGTCTGGCACCATGATAGCCTCCTCTTGGTTGAGAGTTGTCGAAGCGCTGCGTGTGCGGTGGCCTCCATTCCTCTGGTGCCTCCTCAAAGAACGTGTCGCGGAAGGCTTGCTCACCACTGAAAAAGTGGATCAACCTGGAGGCTCGGTTAAACTCGAACCGTATCCGTTTGACACCAGTTGAGCTGCACGTTCGGGAGATGTTGTGAGTAGTCTCGAAGGGATCCTCGATGGCGAACAAATAGCGGTCCTTGTATTCCACCTCGGCCTTATTCGAACGGTGGATAGCAGACTTCCAGTCTTTTTCGACCTTCGTGAGGAGACCTCCCTTCGTTCTGATGGAAATGACATGGTGGTTCCACTCGAAATCCTTCGCATAATACTCAAAGAATCCACGCAGAAGCAAACCGATATCCGCTTTATTAGAGGTGATACCGCCGTTCTGAGCGAGGAGCTCTTGTTCCTTATGCTCTTTCCAGTACCAAATGTTCCACCCATCCTTGTGCCTGACTTCAGATTCAGGCGTACCTTCGGGGATGCCCCAACTTTGGAGATTGACGAGGACAGGTGGCTTCACAATGTTAATCAGATAATGAATAATCATTAAAACATATCCATAACTGGAAAGAGTACCACGGTAGGTGTTGTTGATCTTCCGCATCTTTGACCACCACTAAAGGACGTTAGCGAAATTGCAAGTCGGGGAGTATATGAACAAACCTTGACGAAAAGGACCATCGGCTTCAACCGGGCATCGCATTTCGCATAAGTCTGTAAAAGTTCCGTATTGCGGAAGGCAAGATCGCTCTTGTGGCCAAACCCGATATCAACGGCAATAGCCTTCTTTGGATCTGAAGTGTCCTGATTTGGGTCGGGAGTGCTGTTGACTTTGATGATGGGCACCCTTGTCTTTGGAAGCATGAGAATGTTGAATCCGGCCTGCTTCAGTTTTTCTGTGAGCTTTATCGGAACTTCGAATGGATCCTCTCGTGGCTCACCGTCCTCACAGAAGATTAGGTCGAGATCCGAGTTGACAGTGGCAAAGCCAGCTGGTGTAATCAGTATGGGTTTCTAGCACGCTTGAGACGGCAACTTACAAGCAACACTTCCAAACAGCTCAAGCGTTCCGTTTGGTGAAACCTGCTGGCAAATCTTCTCCAAATCCTCCTTAAGCTCCTTTCTAATGGCAAGGTCTTCCTCACTTGGTGTGGCTGCCTTTATGTACTTTTCGGCAACCTCGTTGATGACCTTCAACTGGTCCTCAATAGGGGGAAGTTGTCGTGGAGCAGATGATTGTCGAGGAACATGGGGCTGCTGCTTGAAGTTTGGCCTATACCCTTGCCCTCTTGGATGCTGCTGGTTCTGCGAGATTGGGGGTCCCTGTTGAGGCCCCCATTGAGGCTTGCTCGGTCCACGCTGGCTTCCCAGAGGTGGGTAGTGCTCCGTGTTTGTGACAGGTGGTGGCCCACCTCCAGGCATTCTACCAGCTCCGTTTGCGTATTCCGAGACAGGCCTGGATCGTGGATGAGAACGAGGGCCGCTTTCTGGAAGACCTCTTTGCGAGTTTGCAGGAGAGGCAGAACCTGGTGACAAGATTGGTGGAGTTCCTTGTTGCTTTGCCTGCATCTCCATTGCTGGTGGTGGTGGCAGCGGTGCTGGTGGTCCGTAGCCATTGGATTCCACAGGCATCACACCTTGTGGGGACAGTGGCATTGGCATTTGAGGAGGCATTGGTGGTGGTGGATATCCGGCGAGTTGGGCTGGAGACGAAGGATGAGACAGCCCAAGATTCTCTGGGGAGAATGCTGGACCTGGCGCATATTGATGAGGGAATGGGACGCCAAAGTGCTGATCATGATAGCCTTCGAAGTGACCGAAATGAGAAGGATGCGGGTAGAAGTGCGGTGGCGGGTATCCATGCATGGGCGCAGGCGGCGGCATGCTTCCGAAATGAATTGGATGCTGCTGGTACATGAATGGTGGAGGCATCTGTTGAGGATGCGGCGACATTTGCATATGCGGGTGTGGATGTTGCTGCTCGTAGCCTTGCTGATGAGGCATTCCCATACCCATAGGCGGACCATGAGCAGGAAGATTGGCGTGCATTTGAGGAGGAGTGTCGGTGCCCTGTAGGAAAGATAATAAAGCAAATTAGTATCAAACAAACGGTCGAGTTTGACACCCAGTCCAGCCTCGAAAAATCCCACAACCCGCAACAACCAAAAAAACGAGACGACGACGACGACGACGACGACGGAAAGAAAGATCCTACATTTGGTTGGTCCTGATTATGGAGAATCAGGTTCCTCACATGTCCCTCCAAGTTCCCAAGATCGGAGCCGGCCACTTCTGGTCCAGCATTGTTGCCATCTTGAGATTGTTGATGGTGTTGTTGTTGCTGCTGTTGCTGATGCGGAGCCATCAGGTAATGCTGAGTCGCTGGGGCTGGGGCGTTGACAGTCATTGAGGTAATCCCAGAGTCGGCTTGCGCTACGGCGTCTAATCCCGCGGCAGTAGTAGTGTCGAGTCGAGCACTAGGGCCAATTTCGCCGTTCGCTGCTGGGGCCGTAGCTTCCTCCGCTTGACGAGGGTTGGTCGGGCTTCGGAGGTGCTTGTCGGCGTCGATGCTCATGGTCGAGGGAGTGGGGGAACGACGGCGTTTGCCCTACGCAACAACCTTTTTGGGGATGCTTCTGGAAAATTTTGTTGTATTAAACGGGATTGCGGCTAAGGAAGAGTGCCTTAGTTTACGCTACGCATGCCGTAACTACTGCGAGATGGCAGCTGGCCTAGGCGAAGACCGCGGTTTTTGGTGATGGGTTGTTGAATCCCAAGAGTCGAGGGAGGAGAGATGGTGAACCTTTCAAAGGAATGTGGGGTTGAAAGGATGGAGGAGGAAAGGCTGGCAAAGAAATGACGAAGTCGAACGGTCTATGAGTTGGACTGCTGCCTTACTAAGTCTAACTTAGTTTCTGGTGAGGGTGGCCCGCAAATCAGATTAGATGGAGGGGAAAAAGGGGATAAGATCGACTTGGTGCGTTGGCGTGATTAGATCTGCGACACGATTAGAGTTTGACCGATAAGGCCTAGCGCGTTATTGGCTGAGGTTCGGCAGTTTTGGGCGAGACCTCTCCTTCCGTCCCAGTTTGTCCTGATTGGTTGCTTCCCACTACAATTCAGTCGAGGTTGATGACTGTTGCCTCGACCGACCTCCAGGGCAAAAATACTCGATCGATGACTGCGCCTCTCGACGATACCAAAACAACAAAAATCATACAATACTCGCAAGTCACCAGCATCAAAACAGTAAGTTTTCGAACGACGATGTCGTGGCTATTCTAACATCAAGGTGTAGAAATAAATATCTCAAATTTTAATTATCAAACTTGTGCCCAAACACATCGAGGCATACTTTTTTTTCCATTTGCTCAGCTCATAAGCACATCCATCAACCTCGTCACTTCAAATGGACTTTCGACAGGTTCGCGAACTCTTGAATTCACTCGATAAGCTCATCCCCCTCGGCACAACAACCTTCCGGCTTCCCCGAATCAACGGGCCAGGCATCACGGCACCAGATGGCTGGGCATGGCTTCCACCACCCGTGGGCGATGAACACCCAGTTCCCTACGGTCACGAAGTTCTCGCAGCTCTCAAGCGTCTAGTTGAACTGGATCTTGCACGCGCAACATTCAAAACAAACGGTATCGTGACTTTCGTCCGAGCCTATGTTTTGCCAAACGACATCCAGGTTGCTGGTCTCGATGGCAAGATCAAGAATCATGGGGCTCGCAATAAGCTTCTGAAGACACTTCTAGCTGGTCTAGACACATCAAAAGAAGCCTGGAATGCGCAGATTCGCCGTTCCGAGATTGACCTTACTGCAGATGACGATGTTACGATGGGGAATACAGATGCAGAAAGCAACAACGGTAGCGCAGGGAAAAAAGAATCGACGGGAGAATCATCAAAACAAGAGGACGCCAGTCTCTTCTACTTGTTCAACACCTTGCCTAGTCCAAAGCCAAAGATCGAGAAGCTTCCTGATGATGCAGGCCATGTACGAGAGATGATGGAGCAGGTCCTCGACCACGATTACAAAATCAATGGTCTCAAGTCAGATCTGTACAACTATCAACGACGGTCAGTCGCCACCATGATCCAGCGCGAACTTGCGCCTTTCAGACACGTTGACCCACGCCTCAAGAAAATCACATCCCCAAGCGGCACTACATACTATGCCGACCTGACACTGAACGAAGTCTTTGCGTCACCTCGATATTACGATGATGTCAAGGGTGGGATCCTGGCTGAAGAGATGGGTCTCGGCAAGACGCTCATCTGCCTGGCTCTTATCCTTGCTACCAAATATCAACAATTTTCACTTCACGAGTTGGAAGTTCGCGCCGGAACATCCACCGATACCACCTTTGACTCGGTACCTTCTCTAATGGACTTGGCAGCTCGGCAGATCACCACACACGGCCTCGCATGGAGATATGAGATTGAATCTGGCAATATTCCCGATGCAGCCGTCTCTGCTCTCAAGAAGAACTGGCCTACCTACGAAGCCGAAGACGACACACCTCGAAGCAGACGTGTCTCGATTCGCCAAGCAACACGGAAGATTTGGCTGGGTAATGGCACAATTATCGTCTGCCCGTCGAATCTGGTTCAACAATGGCAGGCGGAGATTGAGAAGCACATTGCGCCTGGAACTTTAAAGGTGCTTACGCTGCTTACAGGGCCAAAGGCAGCTAAAATACCAGATGTGCAAGAGTTGTTGGACTATGATATTGTGCTATTTTCAAAGTCAAGGTTTGATCAGGAGGAGAGGGAAGGTAAGGATTCAAAGAATAGACGGGAGTGGTACGGAATCCCGACAGTATGTCAGTGTCCTTATATTGGGGCAACCAGAACGCCATTCTGTACCTGCTTCAGGCCGGAGGAAGCTTATCATTCACCTCTATTCCGTATCCACTGGAAGAGGTTGATTGTCGATGAAGGTTTCAACATCCATCCAACCGTTGTAAAACTTGTATTAATATTTGGTTTACAGGCCACAACATGTCTGGTAACAACAACTCTGTCTTTGTTGCAACGAAACTCCGTGTCGAATCCCGTTGGATTGTATCTGGAACACCATCAAGTGGTCTTGTCGGTGTCAACATCGGGCTCGCTTCGGCCTCTACCGCCACTTCAGAT
Source organism: Ascobolus immersus RN42 (assembly GCA_003788565.2). Lineage (NCBI taxonomy): Eukaryota > Fungi > Ascomycota > Pezizomycetes > Pezizales > Ascobolaceae > Ascobolus > Ascobolus immersus. The sequence continues at coordinate 96,324 of ML119723.1, read as the reverse complement.
GCTGGATTAGAAGCTCATAAAACACCTGTCGCTGCCACCGAAGCCGAAGACATCAAGTATCTTGGCCGTCTCATCAAAGACTTTCTCCGGCTCAAGCCCTGGTCGGAAACAGTCACCGGAAACCAGAAAAACCTATGGCACACCTACATCTCGAAAGACTTCTTGCAGCGCAAACCAGGGGCGACAGAATGCGTCAAGAAGATTATGAAGCATGTATTTGTTCGTCATCGTGCTGAAGACGTCGAAGAGGATGTCAAACTTACAAAGCTGACACATGAGACGGTCTTCATTGAACCTGGATTCTTTGAGAAGTTGAGCATCAACTTGTTCATCATGGGTCTTGCTACAAATGCAGTAACATCTGAAAGGGTTGATGAGGACTACATGTTTCATCCAAAGAACAGAGTGCATCTGAGACTGCTCATTAACAATCTTCTCAAGCAGAGTGGATTCTGGTGGACGGGTTTCCCGCCTATGGAGGTTATCGAGACAATCGGAATTGCTGAGGGCTATCTGAATGACCCGGAGAGAGGTGGCAAAGCTAATGAGAAAGACAAGGACTTGCTCAAGAAGGCGATCAAGTATGGGGAGATGGCATTAAGGAATCATTTATGGAAAGTATTTGCAACATACCACGAAATGGGATACTTTACGACCGGCGTTCCGCCCGAGATCATTGCAGCTTGGGCACTGAACAGCGACATCAGCAAACTGGGGCAAGTTAGTAGTGAGCCCCACCTGCTTGGGGAGACTCAGTTGCTCGAGATCCAGGACTTTATCAAACACTTTGAGGGGAACGGATATCCAGAGGATTCATTGGTTGGTAGGGGCATGGTCACCATGAGAGCCTATCACCTCGTCAAAGATGCAGAGCGAGATCGTGCGCAGACCAAACGAGCCAAAGCCAAATCTGCCAACAATTCCAAAACGAACGAAGGCACGCTCGTATCTGGCGGAGCTGACAAGTCCGATCGAGCTGTCTCGAGACTCGAAACCGCCACTATATCAGACCTAAAAACTGCCGACCAACCAACTACTCAACCCGCTACTCCCACCAAGCCCGGTCGCGGTCGGAAACGCAAAGTCCCCACAGAACCACCCAAAGAGCCCACCATCCAACCCCTGCACCCCAACTCCATCCTCCACAAAGCCAAACTCATCGGCACCGCCTCCCGCAAACTCTCCGCCCTCATCTCCCTCATCCTCCAGCACCACCAAACCGAAAAATTCCTCATCTTCTACGAATCCGAAAACATCGCCCACCACATCCGCTCCGCCCTCGAAATCCTCTCCATCCCCCACCTAATCTACCACAAGTCCCTCCCCGCCGCCACAAAAGCCCAATACCTCGTCTCCTTCAACCACCTCCCCACCCACCGCATAATGCTCATGGACCTAGCCCAAGCCTCGCACGGGCTCAACCTCAGCTCTGCCTCTCGCGTCGTCTTTGTCAGCCCTGTCTGGCAGGCTGATCGAGAAGCTCAGGCTCTTAAAAGAGCTCATAGGATTGGACAGACAAGGGAAGTGAGGGCTTATACGTTTGTCCTCCGGGGCACGTTGGAGGAGGCGGTGCTGGTGAGGAGACAGGGAATGGGGACGGAGGAGAGTAGGAAGAGTCGCTTGGGGTGCGTCGATGATGATGTTATGAGGGAGTGGATTGAGGAGACGAGGTTTTTGGAGCTGGAGGAGAGGGAGTGGAGGGAGGGGGCGGTGGCGAGGATTGAGGGTGGGGGGGGGGGGGGGGGGGGGGGGGGGGGGGGGGGGGGGGTAAGGGTGTTTGGGAGGGGTGTGGTGGAGAGGCGGGAGGAGGTGGGTGGGGAGGAGGCGAGGAAGAGGATGAGGGTGGAGGATGGGGCTGGGGTTCGTGGGGTGGTTGAGGTGAAGGGGGTATCTCAGGTTTTGGAGGGGGCTGGGGAGGGGAAGACGGAGAAGAGGAAAGTTGTGATTGTATTGGATAGTGATGAGGAGTGAGATGAGCCCTACTGGTGGATCTGATGCTACGGTTTTGCAATCTTGGTGATTAATTTGGTCACTTTTTTAATGTTTTGGGATGCTTTAAGCAGTTTCATAGGGCCTTTGTTAACGTGCTAACTAAGTACATTTAATCGACAACAATTTACGACGTAAACGGCATTTTTTGCGGGTTGAGATAGCGTTTTTGAGTGAAGCTGGCACATACGGCCATAGATTGAAGAATATACAGGATCCCGTTCGCTCTCCTACAGTCAAGGTTCAAATCGCCGAGTTAGTACTGCGGTGGGTGACCACGCGGGAATCCTTGGTGCTGTATGTTTTGTCATCAAGTATTACTTCTCTTGTCCTTGTTCACATGTTATAGACATACTTTGTAATCAAGGAACACATACGGCCATAGATTGGAGAAAGCACGGGATCCCGTCCGCTCTCCCATAGTTAACCTTCGAATCGCCAAGTTAGTACTGCGGTGGGTGACCACACGGGAACCCTGGGTACTGTATGTTTATAAATTTTGGTACCTTGAGTTTTCCTTCATCTTCAACATAATAGAAAAAGGATTTTCGCTTAGGGACCACATACGGCCACAGATTGATGACAGCACGGGATCCCGTCCGCTCTCCCATAGTTAACCTTCGAATCGCCAAGCTTGTACTGCGGTGGGTGACCACGCGGGAATCCTTGGTGCTGTATGTCTTTTGTCACGCTGGGGTATTTTGAGACAGTGTATTCTTCTGACAGATAAGCGGAGATCGATCTCGAGAACGAGGCAATATCACCAAGTAGAGATTGCGGAGAACTCGCCACGTTTGCTTCCCCAAAAGACAACAGGAACATCACCTTCGTCAAGTTTATCCCTGTCCAAGCCTTTGCCGTTTGTCCCAAACAAAAACATCCTCCAAATCAACATACTACGACACGCATTGACATTCGGTATCGGACACCTGCTAACTCTAAGCACCGGGCAATTACGACAAGGAACGAATACACGAGATCTTTCCAGACCTTATGGCGAAACGGGCGCTCTCACCCTTAACGGCGCATGCATCAGATGAAAACAAGATGCTTAAGCTGGATGGCGGCCATACCGAGCAATCGCAGTACGACAAAGCTGCAAAAGACCTTGTGGCGGGATTGAGGCGACAATCAAAAGTCGAAAACTGGTCTCTCGAGGCCTTCTCCAATCCGCAAAAACACTTTGAGTTTCCTTATCCCACCCTCAATGTATTGCCAGACAAACGCAAACGAAAACCACATAATTTTGACCCGCCTTACGACCGATCAGAATCGAACAATGCTGGACCATCGAAGCTCTCATACATGGGCCGTGAGCGCTTTCGAGCTATCTACGAGGAGTTTACCGACGATTCAAGGAACTGGATGAGACATCACAGGATCTATTACGGCCCAGAAGGCTGTGGGAAATCGACTTTGTTTGCTGCGATGGCTGCGTTGATTCTCACCACAGGAGAACATCGTTTGTTCTACATCCCTGATTGCGAGGCGGTAGCAGCCAGTGAGAATCCCTTTGAAGAAGTCAAGAAGGCTCTTTGCATGACCTTTCACGACAAACCATACTGGCAGCGCAGGATTCTCGATGAAGGATGCAATACGCCGGAGAAGCTTCTTGATGTTGTTCAGGACTATAGGACAAGAAAGGCAACGAAGATTATTTTCATCCTCGACCAGTATGACACCTTCGTGGACTCTGACTATCCAGAAGCATGGCCCGATGCCGCCCCGGAATCCACCCTGAAGCAGAAGGAGATGCTATGTGATTTGCTTTTGGACCTCTGTGCGGCTGCAGCCTATAAAACGGCTTACTGCAGCTCCGGGAACCATTTAAAGTTCTACGAAGCGAAAATCAGGGTATATTGCGAAGAATACGAGTTGTTTGCGGGTGGATTTACAGAGGTGCAGCTCCCCAACTCAGGCGAAGGTTTACTGCTAACTGGATACAGGCGGAAGTTGATAGTTGGTGGGAGAAGAAGGCCGAAGGTTTCAAGGAGCTCGAAGCATTCATCACGAATCACCCGAAAAGGGCATTCTTTGAGGATTACACAGGGAGAAACCCCTTGTTCATGGAGCTTGCTCTTAGAAAACTCTCAACAGACTTTAGGGATGGCTTAATTGGAGAGAGCATAAAGGGCCTTGAGTTCTGCAACGTCTTTGAGCAGGATGTTGGATATGGCCATCCCCCAAACCCGCACATTGTTGAGGAGTAAGCCACGGATTCTTACCGACTTTCTCACTGCCAAAAACCAGACTAACGCTTATTCTAGCTTTTATCGCAACATCGCAGCAAGCGTTACGGGAACAACTGTCATAGCCCCAAATACCGCCGCCCTGGATCACCGTTATTACTACTTCGACTCTATATCGAGCACCATAAAAGCATCGGCAGGATTTGTTTTGACGAATGCTCGCCGCTCTGTTTATCTTAGAAGCGTTTTCTATCTTTCATTAGCGATCGTTCTCGAAATGATCCCAAGGAAGAAGAACTCCTTTGAGATGGGCCTTGCTGCCGAATCTGGCTGTATCGTAGCGATCCGTCGTAAAGGCTTTCAGTTTAACGAGGGAGATGTCAAAGTATCACTCAAGGACTTCACGGCTGGTATATTCTGCTCGATACCCTTCTTTGCTAATCCCGAGACCTCGAAAAACACATTGTACATCACAGACGCATGTGACATCGACTTTGTCATTGTCGAATCCAACATCACTCATGTTTGCCAGGAAAACCCGGTTTTGAATAAAGCTCAACAAAACCTCTATCTCTTCCGAGTTGCCTTGGACAACGTCAAATATTCAGAATCGGAAGGTCGACTCTTCAAGGCATGGGCTCGCCACTGGAAAGGTTTCTTTTCTGATCGCAAAATTGAGGTGCTTGAAGTCTACTTCATCTGGATTCTCCCGAGCCTTGATCACGAGCAGCCCAGATGCATTAAAGTTGCAGAGAACTCACTTGTTGGTTGCAGACACCCCGAATACACAAGACTTTTGATGTCATTTCATGATATAGACGACACGCTCGATGCAGCTCTTCGTTCGGCCGATGCTTATGGAAGGGATAGGCCTGAGAAGAATCCAGATATGTTCTCATCTGCTATCTCGGAAGGAACATAATGGCTCGAGTTCATGGATCCGGAAATGGCTGCATTTAGTGCTTGTGCTGTAAGTCACTACCAAGTAGATAAGAAAGTACTTAATATGTACTTAAGTAAGGACTCTTTGATGGTTTACAATACCAAGTAGGCACTACAAATACTAACCTACGTATGCCTCAAAGCATGGACTGCATAAGAAGAAAGCACGTAGAGAATATGCGCATATGCAGGCATGTAACGTGACTGATCATTTAATACTTCTTCCGGGTTAGCGCCATTCGTCTTGCGGTGAATCTACCAATCAGAACTGACAATGGTGCGGCCACTTTGCGAGAAATCACCTCTTTAACAAACACCACAACAACACCCGTCTCCCTCAGAAACAACAAGGCAGTGCCTCTCACCTACAAATCCCTGCTACCCTCACCATCTCGACCCTCCCATTGATCGCTGTTCCCCTCCTTTTTCTACCGTCACGCCTCCGTACACTCCAAATCTATCACTCGGGATCCAAGGCCTTTCAACAACAGAATGCCACTACTTCCTCATCCATTTCTGGCAAGAGACAAACCATTGCCGTCACAGCAACAGGTTTCCGAATGGCTGCCTTATAGCGTTATGATGTTTATCAAGCAAAGAATTCCCGAGTCATGTTTGGGCTACCACGAAGAGGCGAGGCTGTGGGAGTTGAAACCGTTTGGAAGATTCTTTTTGCGTGGGATTACGGAGGAATATTGGCATACACATGGCATCATGGGCGGCCCGGCTATGTTGCTTTCGGAGCTTGTATTCACCCTCTGGCTGAATGACTCAGAAGATGATAGTGGGCTCTCCGCCAACAGTACTACACCAGATCATCGCCACATGGTCAGCTCGGACACTGCTCAGTTGACGTCCACCAGAGCCGCTGATAGCGCCGAGAACACCGTTCGTTCGTCTTCTACGGTGCCTTCTGCCGACAGCGCAGCTCCGTCTGTCATTCCAGCTCCGACGCCTAGTTCAGTCCCATCAACCAGCTCTCCAGCCCTAGCAGTCACTCCAGTCACCACAGGCACGGTGGACCAGGCTCCACGAACATCTTCGGCACCAGCACCTCCCCCTCGCCCGAACCAGAAACGAAAGGCAGTAGGTGTGGTGTCAGGGTTTCCGCTTGATTTTGATGGAGACGACGAACTTGAACAGGTGCCTCCAAGTCGAAAGCACAAGAGCCGCCGGTAGGGCGTCGTTATGCGGACGTAAACTAAGTATGCGGACATGGTATAGTGCTATTCCTCACGAGTTCAGAAACATTCACTAACTCATCGCAGTAGCACTTCATTCATGGCATCTATGCCTAAGATACGGCCGGTTGGACATTCAGGGAGGAATATTGATAGCCTGCAAAGGGCCCTGGCCATACAGGTATGCTCAACTTTCTGCCCAGGGTGCTATTTTAACTGCTACAGGAACCTGTTGTTATTATTGGATGCTTCCGAGTCAGGTTGCATATTTGAATGCTGCTACAGGATATATCATATACTTGTTACTGAGTTTTGTCCGGATGAGACGCACGTCAGCTCCCAGCCTCCGCAGAGCTGTTCCAGTGTCTTCATGGCCTCCTCAATGTGAATAACGGCATCCTCCCATCGTTCTTGCCAGTCCTCCGTGCTAAGATCAGCCTGAAATTTATCCGTCTCAGGTGAGGTTATTACGCGAACATGTTGTCGGATTGAGAAGTCATCTGCTGTCCCCTCAAATCCGAAATCTTTCAGCTCAGTAGGCGTGAAGTCGGAATAATAGACACTTTCTAAAATACCACAGCTTACTGGAAAAGCGACACGTAAGTCCAATTTGCCATCCTTGGACTTTGACTGGTTGTAGATTAACCTCGCTACTGGTTTGATATCTTCCAAATAACTGAAGTGCCGAAGAATTTGGCCGAGAATTCCTTTAACCATGTTAGTAAATGTTCTACTACCGTGATTAGTACACAAGAGAAAGTCGTACCTGAGGCCCCAACTTGCTGTATGTATGCCATGTAAATCAGAATGGCCTCTCTAAATGAAACAGGTCGTTCTTCCTCCCAGTTGGTGTCGATATCCTCCAAATCGGTAAATGTCTCCAGTGGTACCATAGCATCCAGACGTTTATCCAGCTCGCCTTGGGTGATACCGTGCCCGATGTCACAGACATGAAGCCGTTTTCGAACCTCTAGCAAGAGGGGAAGGAATTCCTGAATACCAACTTCGATTCGAAGCTTCATACGCTCGGTTGGTGCAGTAGTCGTCTCATATGTCATCTTCTTCTCGATTTCCTTCAGCAGGAGCATGTTGTAGGTGAACATGATTTGTATTGGCTGGGCTTTGATTTGCTCAGCAGACTGTATGAGAACGAAAGGTATGAAGTCAGTACGCATCATTCTTCACTCAAGACATTGAGAAGGGAAGGTTACTAACCAGCGAGTTGATGTAGGATTCCGAAGCGGGAATGCCTTTGGTAACGTCGGTCCAGTCTTCATCGTTCGATGACGACAAGTCGGTATCTGTTTTCACTGCATTGGGGCATTGACAGGTCGTACATGCTGTTGGTTGAGAGTGGTTGGCGCCCATCTTTGTCAGAAGGGTGTTAGAGGCCGGTAAAAGAGAATTGTGCTGCTGTTTCGCTATCTTGCTCGATATTTTGCTCAGAAAAGTACCTGGTGGATGACAGATATAATCATTGATCACGGTCGCTAGTAGGATGAATCTCCATGGTCCAAATGATCTTCGCCTCTGAGCCAACCTCGGATAAGTCGCCTAGGATGGTAGTGGTGATGGATATATATGGATACAGAGATGGTTACAAGGTACAGAAGTAGTAGGTGGTTCTTTACAATGGCTCGGGATATGATATAACCTGATGAGAAGTAGAAGATTCGACTCCACCCCCTGCATAAATGACGGATATCGCGAGTATTCGATCCACGAATTCTATAACCAAAATACTGTACCGAGCATACCGGTTAGTACAGTCACCGGTCACCAGGGCCTTGTACCTGAAAATTTTCACCTCTGTCACCACCCTTTTGACCCTCTCCCACACCTATTTGTTAAAATAGTAGTTCCTAAAGAGGAAAAGTGGTTGCTTGTACTAAAATAAATTCCTTGTCACCGGCAACTTTGTGTACTAACCGGTATGCTCGGTACAGTAGTGTCCTCCAATATTTAAGGTATAACAGGGGAACCAAAAGGAAGTCCAAAACGAATGGAGACTGCATGAGTCGAACACGCGACCTCTCGCAGGTAGAAGACAGATTCCAACCTTTCACCGCCTCTATTGGACCTGTTCATGCGAAGCGAGCGCTCTACCAACTGAGCTAAACCCCCAATTCATGATTTGGCTTCAGATCGATAGATTTAGCTATATCGCCTTGTTTGCTAAGTACATAAAGATAATTATGTCCAACCATGACCGTTTAAACTTTCAATTCACCCTCGGACGCGCACGATCCGATCACGCAATCTCCGACCCTGCTCCAGAGAATTCCGCCAACGAAACCCTATACGAAACAAATGCACCCTCCTCCGGCCATTTGATGGCACTCCAGCAGTACGTGAATCCCGGTGCCAATCCAGTCCCCATACCCTGCTCTCCCTTTGGCGATATCAACTGCTCTCTGGGTACATCCGGATTCAGTTTCAAGAAATCCTCATATCCCAAGCGGTTTAGCGACATGTAAATGCTGACTTGACGGTCAAAGTCGCTTGTTCTGATCTCCTTCCAGGTAGTGCAGTCGGGAGCTACGTTTGGCTGCGTCGGAGCCTGGACCGGGCTGCTTGCAATTGCTGAGGATGTGAATTCGACAATAACGCCGTCGGCGAACATGTTGCCGCGGGTTGCTTTCTTGCTGGTCATGGAGTAGACTGGGATACGGTATGCTGGGACCGGAGTTGGAATTGCTGTCGTGATGGCGCAGAGAGAGATGAAAATGGGAGTAACGAAGAACAATGAACGCATCTTGTCGGTCTAGGAGGATGGACAGGGATATTTGAGATACGTAAGTAGTTGCTGAGGAGGCTGTAGGTGTTGTAGGGGATATGGTAGTTAGAGGTGAATGAATGGGCCCTCTCGTATTATATAGGAAACAATCTCGTTTCCCATGCACTGATAGCAGTGCACATTCTTTCGTAAGTACTTAGGCCTTTGAACATTTCTATTATCAAGATCATGCAAGTCATACATAGCGATCTTGCTTACTTACTTACTTACTTCATCGATCATCGACATCCCAGTTATATGATGCCGAGTTAAGAAAGAGTTATGCTCATTCGGGAAGCTCGATCTTTAGCGGACGTTACACGAGCGCCTGTCAATCTGTCAGTTGTCGGTCATCTCCGACAAGATGCTCACCCAGTACATGTACGTACATCAGATTGACTATATATGCCTACTGCACTACGGTACAAAAAAAAATCACTAACATAAAATCCCTAACTAAGGGACAAGAATTTATACCTATACATTAAATCACCAAGTCAGCCAGGAAATAGGTAACAAATAGGAAACTGAAATAGGTAACAAATAGGTACCTAGGTAACCTTACTCATTTAGAAAATAGGTAACCTTGCTCATTTAGAAAATAGGTAACCTTACTTTGCAAAACAAAAGTCCTAAGATACCACCTGGAATTGAACTCTCAAGAGTGATGCCAATCTCATGTCAAGATTTAACCACTACACTATCAGCTCTTTATATACTTTGAATTCTCTAGCATTGTTCATGAGCGTTGGGACGTAAACGTCGTCGGAGCTGTGAGCCTCGCCGGAACTGGGAACGCCAGAACCCGTGAGCCTCGCCGGAACTGGGAACGCCGGAACCCGTGAGCCTCGCCGGAACCGTGAGCGTCGGGACCGCAAACGTCGGAATCGTGAACGTCGGAACCGTGAACGTCGGAACCGTGAACGTCGGAACCATAAACGCCGCCGGGACCATGAACGCCAAAACTGTGAAAAAGGTAATGTCAGGGACTTGGTAATTAATATATGAAAAGAGTAACTAAATAGGCAACTTTTGAGGTCCCTTTTTGTACCTACTTTTTTAATCACCAACTTTAATTTTAAATCACCAACAAATTCTAAAAGTTGATGTTACTCATTTCTCTACACCAAAATCATGTAATAAATAGGTAAGTTACTCATTTTCCCACCAAATTTTTGTACCATAGTGTGTGTACCAGTAGATAGTTTGATTCGGTAAGATAAGACTCGAAGCCTATCGATCTACAGCTACTTAGTACTTGTACCGAACCTGGCCTCAACTGTAGATTGATCAAGCGCAAGCGTACATATAATTATTACAGTGCACAATGATCAAAAAGGTTCTTACTTTTGATACGCTGCAGGAAAGAACTATCGCAAAGCCTAACAAGTACTTAGTATGTATATTTGGATTTGGATTACGATGAAGTATTTGATTGAACCTGGTCGCTGCTGCATGCATGGAGTGGCTTGAAAGATGGCGTCACCAGCAATACCCTAACCCTGCAGCCGGACCGAAAGCCGTGGTACCCTTCGATTTCCTTACTCCGCTCGGTTCAGAATATTCGATGTCACACATCTTTCCTGTCATGAAAGCATACCTGGCCTCTACTTTTCACTTCACTTTGCTCATATTTTCTACTCCACGTTCAAGTTTTCGACATGGCTGAGTTCCTTTCGATTCATGAACTCAAAGTATGTGCATATGCATGTGACGATAAACACTTTCGAACAAGGAAATATGAACCAGTACTTAGTAATTCACTAGAGTTACTTTCGAGTTCTTCACAATCACGTAATTATTCTGCTTGTCCTTTACCTCAAGGTCTCAGTACTGACTTGCTGCTCAAGATCTTTTTGTTGCCTGTCCCAATCGATATCCCATTCGTCATTCACTCCCGAAAGTGTCTCAGCACGTTACCTGTCACCGGCACCGGTGCACCGGCTGATCCAGTCAACCTCCGAAAGAATCTCCGATGCCGTTCGTGCCGGCCTGAGTGAATCGACGAGCATGCTCCCGTTCACGATAACTCAAGCTTCCAACAAGAGACAACCAAAAAAAGCATGCAACATGGAGTGGCTATGACGAGTTCATCAGAAACTATTCCAGACCCTGTCAAAAACCAAAACGAAAGGGCATCTCCATTCTCGATACCTGCCAACTGCCGTTCATGCACAGTCAGTACCGATTCAAAAGCACATACTCAAAGCTTCGCAACCGGGGATTGAAGCATCGTTGGTCTCTTATCGTATCCAACTCCTAGATCCAGCTTTGCAGATCTTCAGCTCATCGATCTCGACATATATGCTTGCTTTTCGAGCTTAAGTGGTTATTATATCCCTGAATAGTACTTGTACCCGAAGAATCCCCCTTCCGAGAATATCGGTCTCCCTCTACGGTTTGCCATCTCATGCCGGTCCGACAGGTATGCCGAAACGAGCTATGGAAACCAGGTTTGGAGCTATGTACTTCGAAGTACTTCTTCATTGTGCAGTGGTTGTCTCTAGGTTGCTTTTTTTTACGGGGTTAAGGTTCCGTGGTTATGTTTATTTTTGAGCTTGAGCTCTTGTGTCATCGTGGGCTGAAAGATACAGTAGGACAGATGCACAGTTCTGTACGACTTTGACGCTACCGGTCGATCTGGATTGGGCATACGGGTTTTGGCGACGTTAGAGCTCGGGATATATGGCTTGGTATAGTCTAATGTACCGAACCATTGGCATGTACCTGTGTAGGTACTGCAACTATCGGTGGATTTACTGTCCGATCATACTCATTCACTTTATCCAACTGTTTCCATTGCTTGGAATGCTAATATTACTGTAGCCGCGCCGGCTCAATCTTCTCCGAGTCTCTACATGAGGCAAAGATCGAGCACCCCCGTGCCTGTCTTTCCCTATTTGCTCGATTGCAAAGGGTATGCAATCTCATCTCACCGTAAGGCCATTTGCCATGACTGAGCGAGTCCATAGCCTTGCACAAATACGGTACGGACTGTAGTGCACCAAGCCGACGTTTAGCGGGTCGATGCAGGCTTCCCGTCCGGGTTATTGGCGATGCTATTACTTCTCGACTGTTTGCCATGAGGTTGCAATGTGGGCTGGTTCCTGCCTCGCTGAATGTTCCTCGCCGATTGGAAGGTTGCCAATTGTGGGTATACCACAGTGAGACATTGCTTGTTTTGGAGATATTTTGATGGTTATGGTGTTCTGTCAAATAAAGACGCCGAGTTACATCCGTCTTCTGCTGATATAAATTCATATAATCGTGCCAGTATGGTTGGAAAGTTACCTATTTTGGACAGAAGACCGGTTGGGAGGTTCCCGAGCCCAAGGAGACGGTCATGATATGGTGGATACTGCTGGGACTAATAAGACACTGACCCGATAGTTGCTTTGTGGCAGCTGCATGTGTGCCACTGGATTCTGACCGAGATGGACCATCAGATTTGTGGATCTTGCGGTGTAAGTCTGCTAAGTTTATCCATTACGCTTGTGAAGATAGTGGGAGAAGGTCGGGATCAAGGCTACAGGATGTTTGAAAGAGTGAGTTGCGGTATGTGAGGGCTTGTTGCATACTTGGGCATACATGCAGGATCTCGGAAGTTTGCTTGTTATGTCTTGAATTCTCCGTACGGTAAGTATCTGCATGATCATAATGGTGGGCAATGGGCATGACTGAACTACTAACCTGTCTGTACAGGAGGGTCTCTTCCGTCGCCACAATTCGGAGCGATTCAGTCGTGGTTCCAGTCCCAAAGCCCCGGATTCGGTGCATACGTGGAGAATAGGGATGACCGAATTCCCCTTACTTCGTGCCGATAAACCATCTCCGTATGGTCATAAAGTTACTTCTATGAAGCAGTCACATAGGTGGCATGCTCACCATGTGTCGGAAGGTTGCCCACGGATCGGATCCTGAGTGGCGCCCTGACTTAACATACGGTTTGTGATGGCTCACGGGTAGGGCTAGAAATGGTTGGAATGGAATTCGGTCCGATGTATGGCTCTCCGCTTCCGTCAGCATGTTTGCTCGTCAAATGCCGGAACCTTACTGGATGGGAGCTCGGGAGAGGCTGTTGTGGAGAAAAGTCGGACGCAGTTCGGATGCAAAGAACTGTTGGGCTCTGAGTTGTGCTGCTCGTTCCTGCATCAAAGCCATGAAGTGTATGCTTAACGAAGCGCTTACATCGCGATGTGGCCTGCGAGCAAGCTGTTCGTGGGATGCCTTTTTCGGCAGTCTGCAGTACGATTGATGGGCGACTATAATGCTGTGGGGGTTTGGCGGTTGATTGGCTATGATGGACTCGGGCTCTGGCGATACGGGCGTTGTATTTGCGGAGTAACTATCTCGTACAAGACCGTTATGTACTCCTTTGTCATGAAGTATGGGTAATGGCTTTCTTATTCAGGTGTAACAGGTGTAACTACTGATGGCATTATAGGAAAGTAGCTGACGAGATACGAGCTCATTGGTGAGCACAGCCTCACACTGACCATCATGTGAAGATCAGATATACTGGATGCGGTAAGGAGAACATACCGGTCATTTAAATGGGTTATAATGGCATTCTCAGTCACTTGAAAGCTTCAATTATGCCATTCCGCTTCATGTCATTGTATGAATGTTATAACCTCGTGGGCATACAGGTGCGACTTGATGTTTTCGGCATAAGCGGTGCAACTAACGCCATACGAGCTCACCATGCATGAAGCAGCTTGCTTCAGCCGTAGACGTAAAACATGGCAGCTATTGCATGCATATTATTTCTCCGGTACTTGGAAATAAGCATGGCTGCTGTCACGAGCTTTGTGCATATCCAACAGTGTTTTAACGTATCAACCAACAACATATCCAGTTTACGCGCGAAAGCCATCAAGTATAGTACGCAATGGAGCATATCATAACCCGGTGTGAGTACTTCTGTATGTGTCGTTCATGTTGTTATACTTAAGTAATGCATTGCGATAAAACATTGTTTCAAGGCAGTGCAGAATGTCTACTACTTCCCGCGTGCATTACGATATGTGCTCAGGTGTCGCCAACAGCCGGAATTGGTCACGGTCCTTCTCAACATGGAGTTCAGTTCAGCTACCTACTACCTGCATAAACCTGGTTCATTACCAATTGCGATCTCTCTCATCATCGATATTGGAATCCCGACTTGATTCTCCATATCGGCCACTGTCAATCCTGGATTCACCAACCCCGATCGCCTCAAGCAACTCTTCGGAACCACAGTCAAAAACAAATGCCTTGCTCTCCACTCCAACCCGGATGAGACCATGGTTCCGCTCCAAAAAGCAAAGGGAGTTGCATCTTGCAACGGGCTGCATATCTAGAACACGGAACTGCATGAGTTGCATATCCTTCCCCATTGAGACTTTACAATCACAGCCGGAGAAGCATGGAGCAAATCTATCATTATGATCTAATCAGTGTATTAGTACGTCACGTCTATGGATTTCGGAACGAACCAGGATCGTAGATCCAATTCCGTATGAAGGATCTGTACCCGATAGCCAGCAGCCGGCTCCGAAACTCTTAATGTTGCAGATGTGCATGGGAAGACCGAACGCGAACTGCAATTACTCTACGCATAAGTACATACGTCCCTCAAAAGCTTATCATCCTCAAGTACGACCTGTTACTGAATGTACCTCAGGCTATGATGGATTTGGAATTGCTATCAGCTCAGTCACGAGAGGCTCTGGCCCTCGCAGGGAATATACTACTTATGCGGACCGCTATAGCGCTATGCATACACATCATCCACTTCCACGCTCTCCCTCCCGCCCAGCCTCCTTACCAATCCCGTATATGCCGATATCTTATGAGGGTACAAGTACCATACACGGCATCCATACTAACCTGATCATAGCGCGCCTCGCTTCACTAACTGTCCATCATGGCATCATCTTTCGCTCATCAAGCTCGGAGCTCTCATAATCGGGCCCTCGCAACCCCCATGATTCGGTACGCCCAACCTACCCCTACCCCTACCTAGTACCTCAGCCTCACCGTTGTCGCCTTGAGTGTACCATCCCCGGTACTTCAGTAAACGTTGCGATAAACAACACCCTGTTCATGTCAGCTCTCATGAAAACCACGCGGGTGCGGGCATAGTTACACTCTCTCGAGGCAACACAGACGCCTTAGTAACCTTGCGAACAAGCTAGTCTAGCACATAGAGTCCCCATACAGCTTACCTTGGTGAGCAAAGCAGCAAGATATATCTCGATGTCAACTAGGGAGTACATGCTGGGGGAGCTGTGCATGATGTATGTGGCTTGCCGTTGGGTTGCCACATTTGGTGTTTTGGCGGGCTTGGCGAGGACGAAGAGGGTAATTCTCATGGAGCTGAAGATGCAGCGAGCGAGGAAGGGCAGTTGGGCTGCAGATTGGGTTGAGGATATGTCGGATTTCTGTGGGTTGTACTTACTTACTTCTTGCTGTAGATGTGTAGGCAGGTGTAAAGTTGACAGTGGCAGCTGCTATTTCTGGTGATGTCGCGATTCTTGGTGTTGCAGATTTTTGGGACTTGACGTATGCAGAACGTGGGCGTCAATGGACTCGGTTGTACCTGCTGGATTGTTTGTACTTTGTACTCCACCACTACTTATTTATATGGGTACCAGAGTAGGTACAAGTACATACCTGTTAGTACTTAGCTATCCTCCAACATTGCTATGACCTTAGTACTTTTTACGTTTCTCGGTGAGTTCACAAAACAACAACAACCGCGAATCCATCACTCTCTCTTACCGACCGATCTCGCGATCAACTCAACACAAAAAGTCAACCTCAGCAGATCACAGAGCTCCATACACGCCTTACTACAAGCATCGCAAATACCATGTCCGGTGACAAGCATCGCGAAATCAGGCACACTAACATATGCAGTTATAGAGGCTCGGTACCTTGAACCTTCTCCATTCGGCCCGTTGAACCTTCCTTATGCCGTATCCGTTACTTAAGTAGCTGTTGGGCATTCGGCTAGCACAAGGCATCGATCCTCCACAGTCAACTGAGACATAACGTGTACCTGAATTCTGTACCGGTCAACTCGACACATCTCGGCCAGGTCCAGATTCTGGCAGATGGAGTATATGGGCATTGACTTTATTATGCCATATTCGTACATAGTACTTAAGTACTTTCTTGCCATTGTAGTACGTTTTGCCCTCTGTAGATCTTACCGACGCTCATATCCCCAGCTACCCCAAAACCCAAGATCTACATACAACCCACTCGGACAAGTAACCCACCCTACTACTTACCCAATCCCGTAATAATCCTACCGATTAAGGCGGAGTCTATCGCATGTTCTGTTTCGGCTCCAGACCGGGAAAGCCGGGCTGGATATATGTAAGGGGAAACCCTAAAATCGCGTGCGCTGCCGTTGCATTCGTCCTCTCTTCTGGCTTCCCGAAGTAACTTATGTTGATCTTTGGAGGTAGGCTGCGCAAGCTTGGTCTGTATTTGGAGTATTATGGACTCATAGAATGTTGAGGAGGTGATCTTGGGAGTAGATGTTAAGGGATTCGTTTGCGATACGTCTCGGTGAAGTCTAGACTATCACTTCAATATCATGGAAGTGCTCCGAATCGTAGAGCATACGAATACCGCCTCCTGCTATCTCACCGATAAGATACCCCATAATTATAATCCATCTAAGACACCAACTCGACAACCCCCCATTGCCATAGGCTCTGGCAGCCAACACCAATAGGACCCTGCGATTCCCCAATTCGGCAACTTGGCACCGCCTTACCTCCCCCCCGACCGCCTCCCCCCACGAGAAAGCCGACCGGTAATATCCACCAACCCGAACGGTCAACGAGGCTCCCTAGCTTCCCCATCCGTGGGCAAGGTCCATGCAAGCGCGTCTGCCGTGTCATGCCCGAAGGGAGACGAAATGTATCAAGCGGCACGAACAAGTAGACCGCACTGCAAGGACCGAATTACCGCAAGGCCCAAGGTAGGGATACATAGAGCTCGAAAAGGCGCATACATAGACGGGCCTGACGAGCAATTCAACAACCCCCCTCACCACCAACAATCCCTCAACATCCCCCCCACTCTTAATCTCCTTCCCAACAACAGCACACTATCACCATCACCATCGCATGAAATCTCAGAAAAAAGTGGTATGATTCCACGCGTTTCTTTTCCCGCGATACACCACTGGGAATTGCGCGCCCTGACTGGCCAGAATCGTGGCGTCTGCGCGGCTGCGCCGCATGGATCTGGATTCCCAGAGTGCTGGGTTGGGGGCCGATTTCGACCTGGACCACGGGACTTGTATTGACTCTCGTATGTAGTATGTATGTGCTTGTTCAATTGAAGCTTGGGACAATGGCAACGGTGCTTCTCGAGTGATTCCCTTCGCCGTATAGATGCTGCGGGATGAGATTGCTGGGACTGTTCCCTGGGCCATGGGGGGACTTCATGGTTGAATTACTCGAATTGGCAGATTCTTCCAAGGGGGGACGAGGTTGTTGGGGATGGAAGAAGCATAACCGGGGGCTCGGTACGCTGCGGAGCTTTATCACAATCCCCCTTCAACACTACATACACATCTACCGTGGCAAAAGGAACGGGTTTTGGGGGTTCAGGGCCAGCACAACGGTTCGCTTAGAAGAGGTAGCGGCAAAAATGAAGAAGGCCAAAAGGAAAGCCCAATGCGAGGCTCGAACTCGCGACCTTGAGATCTCTCAAGCTTCGGAAGAAGCTGTTAAGAGTCACACGCTCTACCGACTGAGCCAACCGGGCAATTGATATTAGTTTCTGCCATATGCAAAATTGTACGGATCCGCACATTTACAACTGTCAAATCCCAAGCAAGCAGAACAACGGCGTATGTACCTGCTCCACCCAGCACCGTGACATCTCCTCAGTACAATTCAAAACTACCCCCATCCCACAACCCAAACTCACGGAGCAGCAAGGGCATCCCAGGCCACCAGCCCGGTTCACAATCCCCCCTCTCAACGTGTGATGTTGGATCTCGAAGCAGCGGCCGGCGTGTATTCCAGCGACTTGACGCGCAAGAGTTGCCCAAAAGCTACCTGTAACTAGTAGTGCGGGAGAAGCGCGCTGCGCGACGGCGGCAAGGGTTGTCACTAACCGTACTGATGGGATGGGGGTTAGGAAGCAGTAACGTAGTTACCTATGCAGGCGCAGGCTGGTGGTGAAGGGTGATGGCTCAGTTTCCAGAGGATTGGAGATGTATGCTCCAGTTGCGGGGTTTGCCCAAATGCTCAATAGCCATCGTGAGGTGTAATGACAATGGGGAAAGCGCAATCGTTGGATCGTAGATGCGCGATGCAACCTGGGATCATGTCAGATTTGAACGCCGCCGCTGCCGCCGCCACTTTGAGGCCTGGGTTTTGAGGGGTTGTTCCTGCATTTTTGACGGCCAGAAGCTCGCCAGGCCTGGGTTGTCTCAGATGCGCCTGTGGGGATATGGCGGTACTTGGCTATGGAGATGTCCGTTCTTGAGTTGCTGTTGAGGTTTGTTTGAGGCTCAGTACATAGACGTCCTTGCTGATTCCCAGGTGCATACTTACTTGGTTCAGTACATGTACTGGACAGACAGGGGCTGCAGCTGTTTGAGACCCGGTACTATACACGGTTAGGATGGGGATGTTGCTGCATCTGACGGTAGGAAGCGAGGTTCTGGTTGTGCCAGTTGCGCCTTGAGCTCACTGCGGTACTTGCCTATGGAGAAGTCCGTCCTTGATTTGCTGTTGATGTTTGCTTGAGGTTCAGGAGGGGTACCTTCTGATGCAGGTAGTTAGCTGTAACAATGAGCCATTCTGGGAGCGGAGTGAGTCTGCTACTGCCTTTCAAATTACAGTGTAGGTAGTGCCGCCCCAGCTGATTGTGATAACCTTGATATCTTCGGCAGAAGTGGCATTTACTAGTAGTTCCTGCGTCCGTAGGAATCAGACTTCCGCTGTCCATAGAAGACGTCTTGACTTATGCAGCTCTGATTGCCTTCCCAGTATTGTCTACCGTTATCTTGTGCAGTTTGATGTCCCTCCCACAAAACAGACCTGTCCTGAGGTTCAGCATCTCCCGTGGCGCTCTTGACACTCAGCCGCCACACTCGAGCCTCTGCCGCACCCATACCGCCCATATCGGCCGAGGCTGCACATATATAGCAGTGCTGTCCATTCCCCGGTATACTCGCCGGTCTTCCCCGCGGGGATTGGGAGACCTCAAGGCGACCTCCTGAGCTCAGATCACACAGCTTCTGCAGCCACAATCGATCGAACCCCGACGTAACCTGCGGCAAAGTCGTAAAGTTTGAGCCCTCCCGCATATGTCTGCCTCGAGCTTTCCGCCCCGCCCCAAAGCCGTTATCCCCGATTCCCCATCCGTGCCGCAGTTTGCCTCCTCCGAATGCTGTTCTCGTTGCGGGGGCTGTTGTTGTCTGATTTTTGTCCTGCGCCGGAGTTTGAGTGATATGCGGGTTTCGGAGGAGATTTCGCGAGACGTTCTGATGGTTGATTTGGCCGGGGAAGGCGGTGATTGTACAGGATTTGCGGCGAGGTTTTGAAGTCGAGCTTTGGCAGGTGAGGTTTGTGGTGGTGTCGATGTTGCCCGTAGTTAGGCCAAAAACAAAGGCCGTCATATCAGAAGCTTTCGTCCCAACTCCACACGGACAGCTGAACATTCCAGACAGTAAGGCTTGAGCTTGTGGGGTACATGCCTTGCCAGGAATAGGAACTGCGGAGGCGCATTTTCGCCCAACTCTGGGGGGTTTCAAGGTCTTTTGGATGGCACATTCCAGAGAGTCTCTGTCTGTAGCAATTGGCTGAGTTTGGTGCCTCTGGCCTGTGCAAACCTGGGAGTTGCAAGTATTCTACTACTTCCGTCAAAACATTCCAGAACAAAGGTTTGACATTCTTCTGGAAGCCCGAGAGTTGCCAGATGCGGGAATATGTGCCATATCGTATGGGAACTCGAGGATATTTCTCGGTGCAAGAGAAACATACCCGTTCGAGTAGAAATCGCAAGATCGAGCGGATATACAGTGTCGTTCTGAACTCATGCTACAGCTTCCGGTCGGGATCTGTCCCCATGTGGCTGTTCGTAAGCTTCTGCAGTGCTCTCAAGCTGGGGCATCCCGGTCCGTCAATGGCAGCTTCTCCGAGAGAACGAGCCAGTTGCAGCTTCACGAGTCCACTGAACATCCCCGTCGTCGTCGCAGTTTCCTCATCGAGCCCGATCACAAGCCACCCCCCAAGCCTTCCAGAAACCTTCCCTCTGCGGTTAGCTCCACCCAGCATGTTCGCAATTTCCTCCTTATCTTCCTTCGGCCCTGTCTCAACACGAACATGTTCGTTTCGGCGTCATTGCAAGATTCCAGATCCGAGTCATGCCAGCCCGAGTGGAAGTTAGTTAGTCGTGGGGTCCATCCCAACGTCGTCGTCGTCGTCGTCAGTCGTCGTTATCGCAGGAGTTGTGTTAACTAAGTTAGTGGCAGCCCAACCTCTGAACCAGCCCACCTTTGGCCTCGTTCAAATTTCGGAGCGCGCCGCCAGCCCTGTACCCCCGTTAAGATTTCTCTCGTTTCAGACCTTCAGTAGACGTTGATCCTCCTAGGGCATCTCCAGATTCAGGGTAGTCGTGTGTATTTCCCTGGCGGTTGGTCGGTATCTATTCTTATCCCCAGAGGGATTAAGGGTTCCTCCAAGTGTGGAGGAGCGAGGAAGAGGGACCAGGGAGAGGGATAAACTACCCAGTCGCTCCACAAGCCGAATACCGGGAGCGGGTCCTGCTGCCATGATGACACTGTATCCCGCGCGAGACTATGTATCCACGTAATTCGGCCTCCAATTCTCGGGTCTTGGTCGGCGCTTCCAACACTGAATGCATTTGGTTCCGAAGATACGGGCCCAATCTTACTGCCTGGTGGGACAGAAACCTGCTCATCAACTTCACACCTTGGTGGTGAAGATGTCGCAAGAAGCCATCTTGGGAATGTAATCGGGAGGGATGTAAAAAATTCTGCAGGTGTGCACTGCCCTCTCCAACTTCCCAAGTACCGAAGCCAGTGGTACTTGATCAACACGGCAGGATCCTCGCGGCCGGTATTGTTGGTGATCCAGGTCCATGACAAGGGGGGTCTGCAGATTCCGACTCTGGTAGGTTGAAGGTGCAAGTACCGACAGCAATGACAGCAGCAACACCGCAATCCGTCGTCGGCTTCGTGAGAGAAGGGAAAGAAAGCTAAGAGACTTCGGCCCCCCAGAAAACAAGCGGTACCTGCGCTACCTACCACAAAGATTACCGTTTCCGGCGAGTGGGGACACTAAAGCCAGCGCAAAAAAGTGGGGGTTTCCGACTTCCTGTCAAGCTGCAGCCGAGCCCGTTCCTGCTTGCTGCTTTGAACCCACCCGCAGAATGCACCTTGTCCTCACAGCCAACCAAATCGCTGGATAGACACCGACGGAACCCTAGAAATGTCAATGCTGCAACAAAGCCCTACTTCAAGACCCTGTGCCGCGGGAAGCTTTGACGGAAACTCGGTTCTCGGTATTGATTGCGAACTCTTTCTTTTCCCACCAAAGCAGCAACCATTGAAGGCTGGCTTTGGGTATTGGCAGCCAAAAGAAAGGTGAGGGCCATGCGGTGATATCGTTGAATGGTACGATTGTGAATGGAGATTTCCTCTTGTGGTGATGTTGCTTTGCTTTTCGCTGACGGAAACGGTAAATCTGTGAGATTCAACTGTAACTGTCATGCAGAGGACGGGACGCGCGCAAATTGATGAGATGAATTGAAGATGTGGGGGTAGTGACAGAATGTTGAGGACCCGAAGTGTTGGAATCAGTGGTTGGTTGCAATGAACAATGGGATCTCATTGTTATGTCCTCGGTTGTAGGATATTGCGAATATCGGCAGCCTGTTGCAATCAGCTTGACGTTTGAGGTGCCGGAGGCTCGAAGAAGGCGACTCCCCGGTCGCAGAGAATGCTGAGTCGATAGGATCATTCTGTGTAGGATCATTAGCAAGTTGAAGTTGGCGGATACCTTCCATATGCTGTGCACTTGAAGCCGCCAAGTCACTATTCACATTCCTCCTCAGCGGTAAATCATATCGAATGAACCTCTATCGAATCCCTTCATACACCGGCGAGAGCTTGATCAATATCGCAATCATGAAGCCAGCAAATATTCGAATTCACAGCATATATGCGCAAATCTGCATAACTGTGGCACAGTAAAGTGTTCGTTGAAACATCAGCCAATGGAGTAAGTAGTTACTCAACCATTGAATATCTTGACTGAAGCCCTATCATATCTTTCAAGGAAATGATAAGTTGAAATAGGCGAAGACCTTCTCAAAAGCAATTGGACTGCTCATTATCTCGACCGGCTCGAATTCTTTTGTCTGCGCTTGCCATCGGCCGCAATCTAGGCGAAGGTTTACCTTCAGGTATCAGTAAAGGTGGTGGCCACAGGAAAGGTTCTATTTTGTGTGGGATCTACAACCAGTCTTGGGTCCCTTTTCTTTGACCACCACTTGTACTTTTCGAATGAATAGATCCACCGAGCTCATGAATTCAACAGGTTGCTCATCTGTCTGGGTTTCCTCTGTAGCGGAGGAAAGCGAAATGAAGTTATGCAGT
This sequence comes from Ascobolus immersus RN42, assembly GCA_003788565.2. Classification (NCBI taxonomy): domain Eukaryota; kingdom Fungi; phylum Ascomycota; class Pezizomycetes; order Pezizales; family Ascobolaceae; genus Ascobolus; species Ascobolus immersus. The sequence continues at coordinate 73,602 of ML119723.1, read as the reverse complement.
CCACCGATTGCATTGGAAAGGCAGTGAAGAGAAGCATGCTTCACGTACTACAATCTTCCAGAAAATTTTCTGAATTGCTTCCTGCACTCCTTGATGCATCGAAGATATCTCAATGTCTCTGAATGAAGTTCTCATAGTATCCAGACGATAACGTTCAGCATGCATGAACCCAAGCAACATGAATGATTCCAATGTTACAACATCGAATTCCCCGAGAAGACAATCAATCCTAATCTGAGAGTTGAAACCATTGCAGCTCCGTCAGGTATCCCGTAGGCTTTCAAGTTGTATTCGAGCTGGCGCAAGATCAATCATCAATGAGCCTTCTCATATGATGGCACCATTTGAGTTCGCGGTATTGCATATGCTCATTAAGTACAAGTACACTCAAGCGAAACATTCTCTGTTATCGAACCGCTGAGGCTTCGAGACGAGCTGATCTCGTAGAAAATCAAGCGGCAGTTGAACTGAGTTTCTCTACGCCGTTGACTCTAAAGCAGTGGATGATTGCCTTAAGTTGCATCTTGCAGGGCTATTTCGTAAACATCATGTTGGAACGAAGCCCTCAATCAATGATAGCCATTTTCGGTAGGGCCGTGCCCTCTGGAACCAATTCCGGTGGTCAGGAAGCCCCATCCTCGGTTGTAGTGAGCGATGAGAACTGAGGTATGTAAGCCCTCATTGACTGCCATTATCAGTTGAACCGAGCCCTCTGGAACCGACTCCGAGCGTTGTGAGTACTGTGCTGGTTGCTCGGTAGAGACGCTGCATGAAGAAGCCCTCGACACCTGCAATTACCGCTTGGCCGAGTACGAATAGTGATGTTGATAGTCGTTCTCACTACTCAGTTGTAATTTGTGTATCGAACGAGACCCTGAGTTGATCAATCCAGGTACCGGCAAATACCCCACCCCTCCAAGCCCATCTACCGATGCACCAACCACTGGACCCTGTCCCACCATAGTTCGGAGAAGCCGAGGTACATATCCTTCCAACAGAAGCCTCAATCAACCACATAAAAACTCTGTCGAGCTCGTTCCTCCAAAAGTGCTGCTTGAAGTTCGGAGTCTCCATAACTTAAGCTAAGCTTGCGCCATTGCCTGAGCAGGTAAGACTGATCGATCCTTCCCGCTGTCAGGAAGATCTGCAGCCGTCAGATGTCAGACGTAACTAAATGCCGTTGCCATGCCATTGGCGTAAGCGAGCCTGATTGTTTCGAAACATCCATGGGTAACTTCGAAGGTGTAAGCAGAGGCTTTAGAGAGATGTCTGGACGGGTCAGATGCTGGACCGAGGTTCGAACTTTTGCAGTTGTGAGATAGTTGGATGAGGTGTTGTACGAATGTAAGCTGGTTCTCTGGAGGTTGGAACTGCCGGTGATGCATTGATTGATCTCCATTGTGCTTGGAGGAGCATTTGTAGCTCCCGGAAGAAACTAGCAATAAGCCAAATACAGCCCGAGGAAGTGTGTAGAAGCACATCGCTGCGGCGTGAGAATCACAGGCCGTCCAGTCTTCCTCGGTATGGCCGTCACGGTTGTAGCTACGTGTTGACGACGTCGACTGTAAGTAAACAATAGCCGCCATCAACATCAGTAGGAGTACTTCTTACTCTCAGCAACTGCATACAGCCATGGACCATTGAACAAGCTTCTAATTCTGGATTGCGAGCAATGCCAGTTTTTTTGTAAGCCTCATAGGCATAAATGCGACTAGTATCCTCGGTGCCATATCGATAGCATGGAACTCTATCGATATGTGCTCCCTGTACGTGTACCCTCAGTCGATTGCTATAATAACATATTACCATAAGAGGCATTAATCGATTTGACAGTTTGACAGGTGTACCGATGCATGAAGTGATCGCCCTGATATCAGTCTTCATGTGCAAATGTTCCATCTCATTGAGTTCTCTGAAGCAGCGAGCCCGTCATGTCAGACATCCAGAGCTCTCGGATTCCTCCGGAGGATGAGTTTTGTGAGGCATCGAGTAGTATTTCCTTACCAGGGCTCGACACAAGACCAGGATCCAGAATTCGTACCAAAGTTTTGTGGAGATCCATACCCGGTTCTGGAACCCGGCTGGAGTTCATACTATCCGGGTACCAACTAGGTCCGGAGAAGATTGCGCTCGTACTGAGTGTTCAGTCGTGAATCCATCCAATTGTCGCTCTCCTCCGTCCTGAACCCTGAACCTCCGAACTGACACAGCCAGTACTACCCAATGGGGAAGGCAAGCAGATGTCTGGAGATCTCGGTTGCTTGACGGACAGCAGTTCACAAGAGAATCTGTACTGTTGCGGCGTCTATCGGTAGGAATGCGTGGCATATACCCCTGCAATCCTGGGGATGCAGCAAGCTAAGGCCCAACACGGAACTCCACTGCGATTCCGAAAGACATCAAGTCTGGAGTTGAGACAGAGCTTCGGAAACCACGAGTTTGCAATCCCAGGTTATTGGATCAACCGAATAGCCAGATAGTACTCGGCGTCTCTGGTGCTGGATTGCGTACTTCTATCACATGGAGTGTAGGAACTACATCCGGCGCATGTTCGAAGGTGCTGTGAGCCATGTCGTACCAGCTCATATCGATGAAACCTTCTCAAAAAGTCTGGATAAATGTGAGTTGCTACCACGTTTGGCAGTCGCAAAAACTTGTAGTAGGAAGTAAATGAGAAATTCGGCATTCTTTCCGGCGAACGTGCCACGCAGCTTGGGATAAATGTACTTCGAGAGGCCTAAAAAGTGGAAAGCAAGTCAGAATCTCCAGGATAAAGTTACCACGATAGCTATCGTGGATCTCACCAAGGTACTGCTCGCCTCCGTAAGTATGAAGCCCAATTTCGTTGCCGTCCTGATTCCCAAATAAACCAGCTTCCTGTACCTCTCGTGTAACTCAAGCAAATCCCACGTTATTTCCATCCGCACACTCGGGATTCCGAGCTTTCCTCGAGATAGACTCAATTGAAATCCGGTCTTATTCCTCCAATCTGCTCTCAGTGCCGCCGAATTTCCTGGGTTATCTCTCATCGATACCCAAAACGAAGTTTCTGGACATGAGAAGTCGCTGTTGGTTGCAAAATTAAATGCACGGAGCAACGTTGTGGGGTCGAAAACGTTATCTGGACAACGGAGGTACAAATTCGCCGAACTGAAGATTCAGGGTCTTGATATTCCTTTTGCTTTGATACTTTGAATTCCAATCATCGGTATGGCGATCAAGAGTCGGGACGACAGGAATTGAGATGACCTTGCCGAGTTAACCGCAGACTATCCGCGGGGTTGAGCAGAGATACCGGTGAGAGTGAGCTGTTGTTGTTGGGGCCAGATTCGGATTTGAATGAGCATACAGAATCTCCGAATTAAGAAAGAAAGCGCCCAAGAGAAATCGAATGCTGAAGCTGGAAGTTCTAGATCGTAGAGCCATGCGAATAACGTAGGAAGTTGACAATGCCGATAGCTGTAGAGGTCTTCGAGTCCCTCGAGGTACCGAGTTCCTTCATCTGTATCAGCAACAACATACTTACCTTCCCGTCACGTCACCATGATCACCGAAGGCCCCGTGCTCAGGAATACCAAGGCTTCTCAGTACCGGACCGTTCTCCAAAGCCTATCCAACGCAGTACCCCACAGTCGCCACTGCATAACCATCAGACACTTATCTGACGGTCCATATTCGGAGTGCATCCCGAATTTGAGATGGACCGACGTTGAACTCAAGCTCCACATCGGCTCCCGGAGTGGCAAAATAGCAGTTTCCATGGTCCACAACCGAGCGCATGAACCGTTAACTGCCAGTGTCACTTCGATCAACTCTGGTTCTGAAACTCGTTTCGACCCACAGCTGTCATAAGGTCGACCTCATCGGTCAGACGAGGTCATTCGATTCGAAAGTCGCTTGTACTTTTGGTACATACCTACCATGCTTAATCCTGTCCAGCCGTAGGAGTACCGTTATGCGGCTCCAAATGCTGCTGGAAGAGCTTTGTTGATGTCCGTGTACCGAATTCTGAGATTCCTCAACAGGCAAAACGGCCAGGATCGTGTTGCGGAGACGGTGTTTTGCGTGTTCAGGGTCCAGGGTCCGAGGGTTTATCCACGATTCTGGCTGTAAAGATGAAACGGGCGTACAGAGCTGAGGTAGGAGTTGACACGATATGCGAATTGGTCGATTGTGGGGTTATAACTCGGCTGATATCGTGAGGTTTGGGTCTTCCTGACACTTAATTCAGTTGCAGTGCGGTGCAGGGTATATCCCTTCCGAGATTCGGCCCGAATTTGCATAAACTCGTCTCCGAAGCTAGCAACTACTCCGCAACCGTTTCGTCTCCGGCGATGCCTCGAACGAGACAATTGAAACATTGTTGGATCGTGATATCGTTCGATGTTTGATGGGTATAATTTGCATGTTAAGGAGGAGGTTGAGCTTCTCAATTGCTATGATCCCTTTCGATGTTGTCGTTGCACAGGGACTTTCGGCTTTGCCATCCCTTACAAGGGTTCCATATCGGCCCGAGTCCTGCTAACCCTCCGAAGCTAGCTCATCCAGGCCCGAGCAAGCTCCGTCTCCACTCCGTTTAAGCTCCGTTTGTGGGGTGCAAAACAAGTTTCACTGACGGCATCGGACCGGACAGTCCATCTAACCCGATCTGCCCTGAAGCTGGCGCAATTCCTCTTGCTTGGGTGAAAGCGAGCGAGAAACGGGGGCAAGGAAGAGGCTCCTGAGAAGTTGACGAGGTCTGCAAAGCAAGCCAGAGGCTTGGTGTTGAGGAATGGGAGATCTCAAATACGAAAAAAGATCCACCTTGGAAGCTGATGGCGTTGCGGCGCAGGAACCAGTTCTGGGGTTGAGTTGTGGGGGCTCGAGGAAGACGTCGTCGCAAGCCCTTCCGGCAGCCGTCTCGTTCGAAGCTTCTCTCGTGCGGCACTACCTTTGTGATGGCAGATCCTCCGATGTCCTCCGCATTTCTTATCACAATCCGTCAGAAAATCTAGGAAGTGGAATCCGACAGAGTACTGACGATAGTCAGGAACGGGTGGTTCTCAAGGGGAGACTTACATAACCATAACAACTTATCAGATTGAATGCATGAGTATCAGATTCCAGATTCCAAACGCACCACACCTGCAACTTCACAAGCTCAAGATCACAAATCGGACACGGGCAGCTGTGGTCTCGGTCCTGTCTCTTCTCTTCCTACATAACAGGAGTCTAGCAAATTCTAGCTCCTCTCCTTTGAATCACCGGAGATTCTGGCATCGGAAGAGGCATAGTGCGGGCTCGATTGTTTGCTGCCCGACTTTGCCTAGCTCTTGAAACAAAAGCGACCAATCAACGGCCGTTTCGCCGATGAGAAAACAGCGAGAAACACCGCAAATGGAAACGCCAATTTCTAGTGAGTCTTGGAATGACGGATTTGAATGAGGCTGTACCGTGTGCTCGTTTGGTGGCTCTTTGGTATCCGAAAACGGGTGGATCCCAAGCCGACCGAGCCGAAAGCCCATGGTTTGAAAGTGAAGCTTAGTACATACCCGGCTTGCCGCGATGCCGTTTGTGCTCGATGGCTGGAGCCGGTAAAGGCCGAGCGAACAGACTGGTAAGCCTGTGCAGAGATGCTATCGAGATGGAACTGGTCGTGCAGCTGCAGGTGCGGCTGCAAACTCAATCTGAGTTGATCGGAGATTTGCAGCGTTGAAGGCTGAACAATGCAAACTTTCAGGAGTTATCCCTATCGAAGGTTTCTTATGACTCCATCTGGATGGCAATTCAAATGCAACTGACAGGTCGTTGACAACTGTCCGTCAACCTCGATCTGCGTACTTCATACCTGACCTCTCAAGAAAATATTTGCGCTCCTCCGAGTCCTAGACTCGCAGAAAAAATATGCAGAAGGTGTCAGCTCCGTAAGAGGTCCCCGAGCATAACGACGTTGCTGAATTCATGAAGCTAAACTGCCACTTGTCCGCCACTGTCTTCCCCAGAATCCACTTGCTCGTATGGGTGCAAAGCTTTGTTTTTAGCTATTCCGGACTTCAGACCAGCGCCCACGAGGATGCAAGGGCGAAAGCTCCGACTCGGAAAAGAAAGAGAAAACCTTTCAACTTGGGAGCTGGAGATGGAGAGGCTGGTTGATAGGAACGAGAATGATATTCCCCAAAGCAGTAAAAAGCATAGCAACGAGAGTGGATGTGAGGTTTACGCTGGTCATGGGCGCTTCACAACCTGACAGGACCCTCGCGATAACCCCCACTCCACTTCAGCTGGTTTAAGCCTTCTTGTTGGTTTGCGATGGCATAAAGCATCTAGCTGTCAATCTCCTGTCATTCCTTGATGGATCCGACTCAAACCCAAGAGAAGAGAGAAAAAGCAAAGGAGGAAGAGATGCCAGAAACCACTCAGTTTCCAGTTTGGTGTTGGTGAGCTTGGCTTCCTAGCAATGCCCAGAAACCACTCAAATTTTGCTGGCTGCCCTGAGCGCTCTAAAAGGATGGAACCAAGGTGTCGGGTCGCTGTTGGGGCCGCCGGGATGAGATCTGCGATGCAGACAGAAGAGGGTTTGGGTCGATTCCAGTCACCTGAGCCAATCGTGGGGGTCGCTCCAGTGCAAGTAGGAAAGCAAGTTGGAGATGATTCGCAACGAATGGTGAGCGTTTGCTGAGTCGGTAGCATGTTCCGAGCGTGAGCGTGTATTCTGTCTCTAGAAACGAGTTATGTTTATCCTGAGACCCTTCATGATGGAAACAAACTCACGAGGTTTCTGTGTGGCCGGAATGGCACCGATCCGTGTCGGCGTCGACCAATCCAAAATTTCCGAGAGCCAACGTTGCAGCGTGAATATCGAGCGGTAAGTCAGAAGCCAACAGTGTAGTTTCTTGTCCTAGGAATCTGCCCTATGCGACTGTCCTCCTACCAACTTTTGCATTGGCTGCAACTCACTTCATGTCGATTTCCCTTGCTCCATACTGGCTCTAAACATCTTTGTCAAACCTCCGTCCCAACTTCCAACTTTCAGTATCCATATGAAGACATTGGCCGTTAGAATTCCAATTTCCGATCCTTGGAGACGACAAAAAACGTGGCTTTCTTGAGGCATCACGAACAGGGCTGCGGTGTTTCGTACCTTGAATCCAAACATTTCGGCCTTCGTCTCTAAATCGGGCTCGTTTCGGTGCCTGGATCGTCGGTTGTCTTGTAAACTTCGGACGCAACTAAAGGCTTGGTTAGACATTCCGAGTTTCCGATGCAAAGTTACCTCATCATAGGTAAAGACCGTACCTGCAACTTCCGAGATGCTTGTTTCCGTGCCCAAAGATGCTTGTTTGCTGGTGTTTGCTGTGCTGTCCGAGGTTTTGGTTGACTATGTAGTAGGGGAGAGCGACGTTGACGAGTCGACCGTTGTGGGGTCCGATAGTATGGCGCTGTGCTTGATAAAATCAAAATAGTGCTGAGGTATCCGTCACTTTGGTCGGATCATCTCCGGTTATCCAGATGCATCGCTGATCTTTCTCGTATGCATCTCGAGATGACGGTTGAAGCGAGCAGTTGTTTGCAGAGGTGAGGTGACGAATGCTCGCCTACTTTGAAGTTTGTTCTGGCGATGACGATGATCTCACAAAGAGGCCGAAAGATTGAGATACTCCGTGGCCCGTTCGCCAAACGAGAAAGAAGGTGCCACGGTCTTCCCTATCCGACTTCTCCTTCCCTTTCCCATCCTGTTTCTATTCTCAACACCAAGAATTGGCTCAGGGTCCCCAGCGACTCAGGACAATTTGCCCTTGCATTCATTCTCATTTCAACCTCGAGCACTCAGCCACAGATATCAAACAGCACAACGCATTGTGCTTCATCTCTTTTTGTTTCTCTTTGTTCGTTTCAATCCAATTTCGTAACACCTCCCTGCTATCCAACGTCGTCTTGTCTCTCAACTCTTCAACGGCCACTCTGATCTTGCTCTCAAGGTCCACAGGGTCCTCAGACTGACCTCTCGCAATTTCTTCGCAGGTCCGCGCACGAGACCCCCATCAACATCAAGACGTCTCTTTAATGCCGCCATCTAGCTTCTCCGTGTCCCGGTGTAGTGGAGGAGAATTTCCATTTCCAGGTTTGGCTTCCAGGTGTAGCTCTTTCTAACTCGAAACACCGGCGTTGGGCACCGACCTATCCGCAGAGATGGCCGACTTTTTTCTCCACCTCCATCACCGCCGGAGAGAACTGTGCGACTTCGGCAGTTACAAAACTCTTACTCAACAGAACAACATGGCGAAAAACTGAACGAGTTGTTTATGCGATGGCTACGTATGCTGGATACGGGATGGCTGAGAGCTTTCAGATTCTCCAACAAACGCCCGGCAAGCCGGCCTTGACTCGGAAACGATACTCATCACCGGTTACACTCAGCATAACAACCAAGCTCAACCGGCGGCTTGATGTCTCACTCGTGAGTACCGCAATGGTTCTGTGATCGGAACGAGGACTCCGCTCCGGTCGATTGAGATATCTCGTCAAGTTTTCGGCGACCACCGGCACAGGAAGCATCCCGCAAGCTCAAGGCTCGCTCAGAGACGAAAAAAAACAAGCTTCAGCAACCCGGGCAACTTTCGATCAAGGCAATTAAGCTCGCGACTATCGCCCTCGATCCACTGTATTGGGTCTCCTGTTCCTGGTAGCATCGCAATTGACGAGTCGTTCGACATGATAGGGTTCAGAATCGTATGTTCCTCCCTCCACTTCGGGGCTTTCATCGTTTCCCTCACGCTGGTTCTTGGAGTCCCAAGAAGCTCGCAAGGGTGGGAAACTTTTTTTAGGTTGCCCAGGATTCCTTCAGGGGGTGGTACCCCACACTAACTGTCTTCGGGTAGCCTCGGTGCTGTTTGGATTCATTTGGCACCCCACGTCAAAGTTTAGCACTGTCGATCATTTGGACCCAGGAATTTGGATGGCCCCGACAACTGGAACCGACGACTGCTGCGAAATTGTGAATGACGAGATCGCGATGCGGAGGCCGGGACAACCGCCAGGTTTTGCATAGATGAGGCGACGAGGCGAGCGAGAAGAGTCTATCCAATACTCTATCCAATCTCCCGATGATTTAGAAGCCGATCCTGCTTGAGGTCGATTGGTTTTTGACGTTGCTGTGTGATGCGTTACGGTCTGGATCCGGAGCTATGGCATTGCTGAACCTGCAGTAGTTAACCTGCAGCACCTCTCCACGCTGGACTCTACAAGTATGTACACCACGGTATCCAGCTGGTTATGTTTCAAGAGAGCATGGAGTACCGGTTAAAGACACGTTCTCTTTAGGGTTACCGGTGCTGGATTCAAGCCTATTATGATTGAGCAAGCTTCCCTTTCAGCTACTACTGAGCACGAAGTACCTAGGTTTATGCCTCAGAAACACCCAGTATGGCAGTTCGAAACACTTGACAGGTTTGTTATGTTAAGAGCTATTAGAAAGAGAAGCTGTTGGATTGATATAGTATGTAGGCTTAATAAACGCAGATGTGGGTACTTCCTAAGCAACCAGGGCGATGGAACGCTGCAGGATGTATTTGGTCATGTGCTTATCACAACCTCTATTCTGGATACAAAGTATCGGCTCATAGGGGGACAATGTAAGTGGGCTGTGCCTGGATATGCTGCAATTCGGGTTACTTTTATCATAATGACGCCGTGGATACGGTCACTCAGGCTGCAGTCTCGTTCGAATGCAATGCCGTATTCTCGGGTACCCGTATACAATCATGCGCAAGAATCCGTACTGAACCCCGCTGCTTTCCTCATGCCCGACTGAAGAGATAGGTATGCAAACTCGCTCAACTTTCCCCCGCAATCATACCGCAATAGTCTTTGAGCGTTATCCCTACCCTTGACATCCCCATGTATCTGATTTTCACAGCGAGACAAGCCAGTAGCCGAGCTAACCCTCCCAGAAGCGAGGTCTTGCAAGGTCCCGACTGTGCGGATCCCGTGGGGGATTTCTACCCAACATAGCGTCTCGCCGAATCTCCGGAGGCAGGAAGATCACCACCTTTGCTTTTACTCTTCATTCCGATGTTACTTCGTAGATCTTGACCAGGGCTTGCAGAGAACTGGAGTTTGAAGGGTACTCTTGAGAATCCCATTCGGCATGGCGTGGGACGTCCCAGGTGCCAAAGCGCAGGATCCTCGACCTGCTAGCCTCTCGGGGTCTACACCTGGGACTATCAATCACTGTTCGGCACACAGATCACGACATTTTTACCTGATACACAGTCACATCCATTGCTTTCTCTACCTAAACTATTCACACAGATATACCCCCACGGTATCAAGCTCCAACCGAGCACCAGTGTGTTGACGGTGTGATCCCGAGCAAATCCAGTATTGCAAACTCGACTGGTCCACCAGCCTGGTTTGCTAGCGGATCCAAAGCACCGGGGCACTGAATACTCATCGTCGCCAGTAATCTCGCTCCATACCCTGGCCATACTCTGTCGACAATAGACTCTCAGGGCAAATCACCCTCGCCGATCGTGAGCAGCGATGGCCGATGGTCCTGGGATTCGGTGGGATGCGAGGGGGTGTGTTCCGAGATTGTGGGTTGGGATTTGGGGAGGCTTGCGCCATTGACGGGAGGGGAACGACGGTGATGGGGGTACTCGTCGACGTCGGTAACAAGCTTTGAGGGTTTCGGTCAGTTGGACCCTTTGGCATTGTTGTGATGAGATGTTGGTGGTACCTCGAGTGACGATGGATGAATTGGTGCTCGAACGAGTATCATGAAGTTGCAACGGATACCGATTCAGGAACCCTCCACTAGCACTCCTGCTGCCGTCCAGTATAGCTGCCCGACTACTACCTGATATCACTTCAGTCAGTTAGCCCCCATGCCTTGAAGTGAGGAGGATTGTTGATTGAATCGAAGCTGCAGGAATATGTTTTCTTCTGTCATGATTCAAAATATTGGAATCATTCCGAATTATACTTTAGCGCGGGTAGCTTACGTAGGCATTCTCCAAACAGTACCTCTCATTGGGCCTCAATCCAGCATAATGGGTAGAGTGTAAGGGTGTTGCAGTAGTGGACAGTATAAACCTCAATTGTTGGGAGAAATAGAGTGAGCAGTCGCCTGCCTTGTATGCAGAAATGTCAAGCAAAACGAATTGGGAAGGCTTGCAGCTCTCAGGTTTGCTCCTTCTGGATTCGGAGAAATCGAAGGAGAAAGAATATAATCTCACGATCCTCCACAACCTCGTGCAAACACCACCATTCGAATACCTTCCACACGTTCCGAGACGAATCTGCAAACTCACGACAGGCACGAGATATCCCACGATACTACGAGTCACCGATCAACGCCGACGATCCGATAAATCTCAGTCTTAGCCGAACCCCGAACGATCCCATCCCGAATCCCGCTAAGGCATCTTCACATCGGCTACAACCCGAAAGCCCCACGACAAAGAGCAGGAAACAAGTGTGAGGAGAGAAACAGAGACAGAAACATCGAGATACAGCCTCGAAGCGTTGCCCAAGTCGCATAGTCTTGACCCTGATTCAGGTGAGTTTCTGTCACAAACCGGCCATTGGTGGTCTGCTTTGAGCGGGGGATCTGTCCACCATCATTCTCTCGAGCGAGGCATCCCGCTTTTCGGGTTCCTGTAGCATCGCTGGGGTTCCTTTCTCTGTACGATTCCTGGATTCTTTGTCACTGCCTTCGTTTATCTACTTCTCTGTGCCATCTGCCCTTTCTTTTTCTCTCGAGTTCTCTATCACAACTTTTGCGTTATTCTCGTATGAATATCCATTCTGACTTTCAACTGGACACAGCTTTGGAAGCCGTCTGTTATATTCACAACAGCAACATTTACGACATTCTTACCGGCTACATCCTACATACCTACACGCTCACCACCAAACTATCAACCGCCGTGCAACCATCTAGATTTTCGGAATACTGCACGAGAAGACTGTCCTACCTCGAATACGTCGGCTTCGAATTTTTATTTTCGCAAACCCGAAAATCAACACCATTTACAACTGCAAATACTGGAATTTCGTACAAATTGCAGAAATTTTCACATCCTCAGGCACTTTCACGAAAATTCGGGCCAAAAAGTGCGACTTCTACTGCAACGCGATAAGGAGCGAGACAGGGCTACCGTGAGCATTCTTCTCGCCTTTCGAATAAAGCCTCCCAAGAAGCCGTCAACAACCGCACCCAGCACCCAGCCAGAATTCTCACGAGAATAACCATTCGCAATCCGCGTCTACGGGCTTCAATTGAGTTTACCGCCATTCGCTGCATAACCTCTTGGACAACCACCGAATTCTGCCCAAAATCACCCCTGTCGCTCCGAAACTCGTCGACCATTTTCCCTCCAACGCTTGTGACGCCGCTTTTCGCACCGGTTCGAATAACAACCAAAACAAAAAACACCGAAAATCCCACACCAATTTAATCGGGGAAATTAAATTGAACATTTCGAAATTCCGAATTTCGAAATAAAAGAAAAACATTATAACAGGGGCTACTAACAGGCACCGAAGGGAAGCTAGCAATTGTTTGCCGTGTCTTCAGGGTTAGCAGGAGTAGGCGACTTTCACCCATCTGTTTCCCTGGGAAATACATATATCCACACATGTTCCTCATCAACATCCTATCATCTCGAGCTCGATCGAATTCTCGTGACATCGTCGAAATACTTCCACCAAAAGTTCACGACCACTTCGACTCGAAGCAACATACATTCATTACATCTACAGTCTCTACAACAACTTCACCAATGGAAAACACATTCATTGCACCTTTACCACCAAAGGTGGCTGCTGGGAGGAAGAGGGCCAACACGGACGTCAAGAGGAGGAGCCGGATGAACTCGTTGTGGGGTGGAAAGAGTGGAAGCATTGATGGAAGGGAGGAGTGTGAGGAGATCAACCATACCCGACGACCTTCAGCCTCCGACGCTTCCGACACCAGCAAATACTCCTTCCTCAAGAACCGCATGCTTCGCAAGTCCGCCTCGAAATCAAACCTCGCCCTTGCTACCTCTTCACCAACTATCCCAGAAGAGCCTTCAGAGGGATTCACAATGATGAAGCCTCTCAAGAAGACCAAGTCACCAAAGTCTCCAGTCTCTCCAAGTTTGTCTCCTCCCCATTAACATGCCATTGTTTGCTAACCTTTCTGCAGAGAGCTCAAGACCTCACCTTCCTTCTATCAGCGGACCAGTCCAGTTCGTTCATGTCAACCACATTGATCAGAGTGCCATCAACGCTCTTGAGAAGACCACACAAAAGGACCTCATGAAGGATTGGCAAAGAGTTGTTCGCGAGTCGAGACTTCCATCAAGGAAGCTCTCTCGTGACGAGTCTGCCACTACTCCCTCATCTCCTCTCTCGTTTGTTTCTACTGCCTCTCGCAGACTCCGCCGCTCCCAATCTTCCACCACCATCACTCCACAAGAATCCAATGAGAGCCTCCGCCAGCCACATGTCCAGCTCCAGGCACCTCCACCAAGGACCTCATCGAGGCCGATGTACAAGAGTGTCTTTGAGGAGAGCCACAACGAGCAGCCAGCTCTTGAGCCAATGCCAGAAGAGATTGGCACTGCTATCACTACTCAGGGCAACCAGGCAATGACCATTGGTGTTGACTGCGATCTTCCTTGCTCTTCACCTTCTCTTCCAGAGTCCCCAGCCGTTCCTTTCAACGCTCTTAACTTTGACACTAACGCCGAGCTCCGCAAGGCTCTTTCTACTCCAAACCTTTCCAACATTACTCGCCAGGCTACCCGCCAGCGTGCTTGCACAGTTGTTCGATCTGGATCGACTGCTTCTACTGTCCTTTGCGGACGTTCTTCTCCTTCCAACCTTCGCAGACGCAGCTCCATCAGAAGACACTCTCGCCGTGCTTCTCTCGTCCGCACTCCTTCGCTCACTGGCAGCGTCGGAGCTTCGGTCATGGATGAGTCTTGGGAAGATGTCATTGACTACTCTTACGATCAGGAGGCTGAGTGCGACTTCGAGTACGAATGGGAGCAGGACACTGGATGCGATCTCTACGAGCAAGGTCCTCTCGACTCGCAAACTTCTTTCGCCGATTCCGAGATCCGTACACCATTGGGCGCTATCGATGAAGAGGGCAAGGACTACCTTGGCCCAAAGATGGAAAGATTGACTGGGCTCTTTGAAGACAAGTTACTTCTCCCTGGCACTCCACTCAGTGCTCGTTTTCCTGAAACTGTCGCAGCACCTTCTTTCACCCACCATTCCAAGTCGTATAGCAACTTGAAGTCTCATCGCCAGACTCAGTCTACTTCTTCCATCATGCCACCTTCTCATGAGGTCCTTCCTCCAATCATCAAGAAGTACCGTGAGGAGTTGAACAAGGCTGCCGAGCTCGTCGACTCCCAGCTTGCTTCTCTCAACTCTGAGGCCATTACTTTTGAGCAACTCGCTTCCAAGCTCAACAGGCGCCGCGAGACTGTCAGCGCTGCTGACAAGGCCGCCCGCCTTCAGACTCCTACCTCCTCCATCTATGGCTCCCGTGCTCGCGCTGGATCCGACTCTACTTGCGCTACTATCTACTCTGAGGCTGGCACCATCACCCCTTTCGATAGCACTGAGCTCATTACTCCTCCATCCTCCCAGCACAACAGCTTCATCAACTACAAGACACAGTACCACGACTCCAAGATTCTTGGATTCCCAGTCCCACCTACTGTTGTCGAGCTTGGTCCTGATGGATCCGAGATTGTGTTCCCAGAGGAACACAACTTGTGCTGGATCTAAACGATCTTCCTCAACTTCTACCAACTCTTTTCCTTACTCTTCTACTTGCATATAGACAGCGTACAAAACTTTTCCTATGTCATGTTTCGCACAGTCTCTCGGAGGTTTCTTTTGTACTAATATCTTGCTTTTTTGTTTGTTCTCCTTGCATTTTCCGGGGTTAATATCGTTTCGTTTCTCACTCTCTTTTCCTCTTTGGAGGCTAATTCTCTATCTCTCTCTCTCTCTTGTCTGCTTGCTTCTGCAGCAGTTGCACTGGGTTAATGGTGGTCGGTACGGGGTGTCTCAAAAAGAGTTATCATTTTGCCCTTCTTGTATCTATAGAATTATTTCCTTTTATCTTTTTGGCCTTTCGGTGGCCGGTTCGGGTTTTTGGGTAGTGGTACGTTTTGGGATGGGTTTTGGAAAGGCGGCGTCTTTAGCAGGACAATAAAGTTATACCCAGTAGCTTGAGGCCATTGGCCCAGCTGCGATTTTTGAAGTAAAACCTATCTGTTCCGAGCCTGACTGCCGAGTGCCTGTATTTCCTCTTAACCTGTATTCATTTCTGTAATCTACCACTTCTCAGCCTGAAGAAGTTGGTTGTGTGCTTTCCTTTCCTTTGCTTACTACATACTTACCCCGTATACATGGCGCCTTTGTTGAAGGCTGCTCGCATATCTCGTTTCCTATCTCTTTTCTTACTCTCTCTGATACTCATTGGGTGGACGGGTGGTTGCATTCACGTTGGTGCTGCGGTGCCGACAATGAACTTTGCATTGGTGGTTGGTTTGTCTTGTTTCTCTACGCTCTTTCTCTGGTACTTTCCTGTTGCTGCCAGTCGTCTCCTTGTACTTTGTCTTTTGCACTGTTGCTGTCTCTCGCTTGCATCGTTGGCTATCTGCTTTGCTGTTTTGTTTGTTTGTTGCTTGTTTCGTCACTTTGATCACTCACATGGGAGAACCTGTTTTGGACCTCCTCGCGCTTTTGCTTTCCTTGCATTGTTTTGATAGATTAGACTACATTAGACCTAATTGTCCCTACTAGAATATAAAACCAGAAAATAGTTGAGCTTCTCGCTCGTTTAACATGTTGCCTGTCAATCTCTCTGAATCTCCCCAAGTAAACTCTGGAATAACTACCACATTGAGAAGAATTGTCATGGACAATGACAGTGATTGGAGGGACGGTGCGAAAACTTTGTTAGTTCACCCCTCCAATCGTCAAATCCATCCTCCAGGGTCCAATCAAGTGAATCACGAGTCTCATGCCATCGCCTACAAGCTCAAGGGCTCAGGGTCCAACCATACGCCGTAGCCTCCTCATCGCATCAAAGACAACAGACGTCATACTCTATCGCTCTCCCTTCAGAGGCACAAAGAAGTCTCTTCCCTATCGTAGCCGCCGAAGATCACAACTTTTCCGCACCCCATGACCTCTGCAGCTCCGTCCGAACCGAGAGACAAAGTGCGGCGACTATGCAACGTCCAACTTGTTGAAGATTCCCGCCGTAAAAAGCAGTCGAGCCATCTTTGTCCTAGCCCCAGCGGTCTTTGGGCCAATCAGCAGAACGAGGACTTGCATTCTCCGCACTTCATCTCTGTAGACTCCACCGGAGGGCCGTCGATCGCTAGGTCATTCCGCAGACGGAGCTTGCAGTATTCTCCGAATGAACCGAGTCCCAGTCGCAGAAAGTTGAGTCGTGGAGGTAGAAGCGAGATGATGTATAACAACCGATCTTAACATGCTAGCCCTACTCCCTCGACTTCCAGTCCCGACCAATCAGGCCCAGTCGTCATCTCAAAGTCGCCTCTCATGAGCTGCGAATCGTGAGTGCAAACGGTGAAGTAGAGACGAGATTGGGCCATATCGATATATCGCTGATCCTAAGACCTGATCAAGCTGCAATGCACTGTATTCTCCGCATACCACGGCGTCGCTTATGCCCCATCGCGAAGTGGCCTCATCCTCCTCCGTCCCTGCCTCGAGAACCAATCGATGCTTGCTCGTCAGCCAGGTTGTTCGCGAACATCTTCGTGGCGCCCAATCCAGATGTGGAGATTCGTCATTCCGGGCCAGATTGGAACTTGCAGAAAGGATACTTCGCCAGGCGGTTAAGGGTGGGTTGTAAAGCAGCTTGTGGGTGAGCTGAAGGAGCACGATAGCCGTTGGGTGGTGTTTGCAGGTGAGAAGCTCATCTCGAATTTTTGGCGTTTGGGTGGTGCGGCGTTGTGATTGGTCAATTCTGGTGGGTTGCGAAATTGGGTGCTGAGAAGCTGGGCTGCAGTTGAGCCGTTGAAAGTTGCTGTGGGCAAGCCAGCCCTGCATTACCTGTCTGTAGGCACAAGAAGTTGACCGGTGTGTGTGTGTGTATATTGTTTGTCGGTATAAAGTGGGACGGTGAGCCTTACCAGATCTTGCCATTTTCCAGCTTCCTGTATCGTAGAAATGACTGTGCCGTAAGCTGGAATTACCGGTGATTGACGGTGATTTTAACGATACGGCACAACGGTCGAAGCTGCTGTTTTCGTGCCATCCTTGCTTGTGAAGATGGAGTTTCGGTGCGGGAGAGTAGGCTGACCGGTAGGATTGCTCCACAGGGCTAATATGGCTATACTTCAGACTCCGTACATCCGATGCTCAGCTGTGAGCGACATTGTTGAATGTGGTAATTCGTGATGTGCGAGGCGGATATTTTGTTGATAGACGCGCGATTATCGGGAATAGAGCCGCGATGAGCCCCCATGAGACGTTTATGCCGGCTGTTTTTGACGGCGGAGGAGCCGGTGATCAGTGATCACTGATGGGGCCGAGGTTGATTTCGAAGCTTCGAGAGTCGAGGTTGCGGCAAAGTAGCTGTTCTTCGGGGTTGGAGAAATGTCTGAAGTTGTTCAAGACGCGGCTTTGCGGCGGAAGGATCCTTGACACCGCCTTCTGCAGGTTTATTTGTCAGTTGAAGGCGAAGCAGACGCAGCATACCAGACGTGTGTTTCCACGAAGATAAAATCTCTCCTGTTGTTTTGCGGGTTTGGTTTACGTGCCTCGAAGAAGACCTACGAAGTATTTCGAAGATGAATTCGGGAGCGTTCTTCCGAGCTGAAGGATAGTAAGGAACGCTAAGACTCGAGGCTTGAAAAGTTGTAAAAGACGCAAGTCGAAAACGGTGATGGTACTCGTGCCCAAGGATCGTTTCGTTGAAACGCCTTTTTCTTGCGAAAAAGCACCCTACTCCGTAGGGTGCCCGACACCTCAACGTGAAATGACCACCTCAACGCGAAATGGCCTCTCGGCGGTCAAATTTGGCAAGGCCGGTGTTGGCATTCAGAAAAAACGATCACGTGCATCCCGGATGTGAAAAATTTAAGCGTGTTGACGTGGAACTCCCCCTCACCACCGCGATTATACCGTTAACCAGCACATCTCTCTCTATATCTTTTTTTAAAATGGCCAGCTTTAGCAAATCCTCTACTCAAACGATTTCTGGCGTCCTTAATGTGCCATATCTTGACATCCCGGGAGCCGATCGACCACGCCCTAAAGAATCGTATCACGAGCAGGAGCAACGCATTGCTGCTGTTGTTGATTGGCTTATGCTTCAAACTCCAGAGGAGCTTAAGTCAATTAGCATTCTTAGGATCGCCAAATCGAAGGATCTTCCCTATAATCGCCTTCTCGAACGATTCAAAGGTCGCCAATCTCGTAGTCAACGAAAGCCAGCGGGCAAGCGTCTCAATGATGAGCAGGAGGAAGCTCTCATTCGATTTCTTACACGCCTTGATGAGATCGGTATTTGCCCACTGAAAATTACAGTTACGGCTGCGGCAAATCAGCTTTTAGCTGATGGATACATTGGAAGTGGTGCGCCACCAACAGTCGGGAAAAACTGGACAAAAAGATGGCTTAAAAAGCATCCACAGTTCACGCTTCGCAAGCAGCATTCCCGTGAAACCGAGCGAAAGGTGGCCCAGGACCCCGATACTATCAGCAAATGGTTCGACAAGTTCTTCCAGATCTGTCTGGAGTATGGCATTGGACCAGATGATATCTGGAATGGTGATGAGTCGGGCTTCAGATCAGGAATTGGTGAAGATCAATGGGTTCTCACTCTCGATCCTAACCGTATCATTGATCTTCCAACCCAGGGATCTCGGGATCTTATCACTGTTATTGAGACTATTAGTGCGGCTGGAATTGTTTTGCCGCCTATGATTATCATGCCCGGGATTGTCCATATGCGCAGCTGGTATGAGGCAACAGGATTGGAGGATGATTGGTTGTTTGCTACATCCGACAGTGGCTACACGAAAGATGAGTACGGGTTGGAATGGATCAAACATATGGACAAGTTTTCCCGAAAGTATCAGAAGGGAGAATACCGGTAAGTAAAGTATCAGCACATGTGACAGTGTTGCTAATTTCTTCAGGCTTTTGCTTCTCGATAATCATACCTCACACTGTACTCAGGAGTTTATTGAGTACTGCGACGCCAATAAAATTATCCCTTTTGCACTTCCTTCGCACTCAACCCACCTTCTTCAACCTCTCGATGTCCGAGTTTTTCAGCCTTACAAGCATTATCACGCAAAAGCGATTGAAGAGGCTACACGTCTTGGGTTGGTGGACTTCGACAAGATTGAGTTTCTGGCAAACTTGAAGACTATCCGGGATCATACCTTCAAGGAAAGTACCATTCGTTCGGCTTTCAAGCACTGTGGCCTGGTTCCTTTCAACAAGTCAGTTGTGCTTGACAAGTTACGGGAAACAAAAGAACAGGAGCGGACGGGCATCATGAATGAAGAGGATCTATACCAGCTTGTTGAGGCATATCTTTCCGACTCGGAAGAAGCGTCACCACAGCAAGAAAGTTCTAATGCTGGCCAAGGAGGTACCGAGGATGATTCCAACTCGGATCATTTGGAGACAGTTTCGAATAGTCGACAGCAAACACCGACGCCGGAAGCCTCAGTTGACATCTTCATTCAACAAACACCACCTACGGGCCGCCGTCTCAAGCGTCTTGGAGAGGATATCACTTTGCATTACATGCCTGATGCATTGTCAAGTCCAACCAACCCAGCCAAGCGCAAGCGTCTTGAAGTCAGTCTTGCCAAATACCAAAAGGGAGCAATGGTGCAAGTTACTACTGGAACCCTCGCAATGCATCATATGGAGAATACTACGGCTGCACAGCGGGCTCGTGAAGCTCGTACTCGATCCAAAGGTCGAAGACTTGCCCCTGGCGGGGTCCTGTATGCAGCGACTGCAAGGAGAATGATCATCGAGAGGGATGACGAGGAACTGGCTGCTGCCCAGCGTGTGATTTACCGGGCTGAGCAAAAGGCAAAGAGAGAAAAAGAAAGAAAAGAGAAGGAAAGGCTAAAAGAGGAAAAGCAACGGGCAAGGGAAGAGAAACAACGTGAGAAGGAGGAGAAAGCTGTGGAAAAGCGCCGTGAGCGTGAGGAAAAGGCTAAAGAAAAGCTACGAGAAAGGGAGGAAAAGCGTCGGGAAAAGCACTTTAAACCTCTGATGATCCGCTGTCTCAGAGACATCGAGGAACGAAGGGAAAGCTTCGACAAATGGCTTGACTGGGTGGAGGAACAAGCTGTTCTGGCAGGCACTGCGTTCTTCTCCAGTACCGACGAGGAGACTGATGAGTTTGAGTTCATTCCCTTCTCTGTTCAGTTTGTACCTGACTGTCATTATCTCTGGGCCGGCGAAGCCACTGGGGCTTTTATTGACTATCCAGGAGTCCATATGTGGAGGCAGCTAGCCGGTGTATTTTGAGACGACAGCGAGGGATCAGAATGATGGAAGTCTTCGAGAGTGATAGTGTTGAGGATTGTCATCGTGATGAGAACGGACAGAGGTATAGCATAGAGCTGGATGTTTCGTATTTGCGTATATATAGCCCGAGAATCATTCATCCAAAAGAAACCCTTCCTGTGGCATGGATCATCGACGTGGGTAAGCGGAATCCAGAAGGACTCAACACCTTTCTTGACCAGCATCTCACCATCCTATTATTCCCTGGACAATTCATAGCCATGAAAAGTCCCACCCCGAGGATACCAGTCGAGTGATGCCGAGAAGTGCTGATTGAATGTGAAGGATGTGAGGAACAGCGTGAGGTGTAGATCGATGTTTGTTGCCAGTCTCGTACTCGTAGTGTTGTTCTCCTAACTCACATTGTCCCTTCTATTAGCTTCTGTACTTCCTGAGCATTACACCTACCAGAATAAAGAGGAGATTGCGAATATCGCAGTGCCGAGAGCGGTAATGTGTCGGTAGGTCGCATAGAATCAAAAGGGAGAAAGCTGTTGTTGCTGAAATGTTGTTGGCGGCGAAGTTTGGTACTCTTCGTCGTTCGTGAGGTCATCACCATGGGCGGGTTGCCAGAAGGCATAAACGATTACTAAGCATTGAACTAAGCCCAACAGACATTTCGCGTTGAGGTGGTCATTTCACGTTGAGGTGTCGGGCACCCTACGGAGTAGGGTGCTTTTTCGCAAGAAAAAGGCGTTTCAACGAAACGATCCTTGGGCACGAGTAGCTTTTGAGAAGTGGAGAAAAAAGTTTAGGTGAAGTGAAGTTCTGCGAGGCTGGCACTTCCGGTCGATCGGCAAGCCGACGTCCGAGCGTTTAGGTAATCCAAACATAAGCGGCTAGTGTGGATATGCCAAGCGAACGATTAGATTTCCATACATAATCTCACAGCGATTCGATGAGATTAGATTCGATCGACGCTAAACTTCAACCAAACGACGGCTTCCTCGACCATCTCTTGGTCAACCTCAATGCACCAGCCAAACAAAGGTAAATCTCCCTCCACATCACCACCTCCCGGTCTCAGACCCGCATTATGTTCGTCTCCTTTTTTCCCTCACTTTGGCACCCTAAACTAGTCGGCAAACCGGAATCGCACTCCCAGCCAGCTCTCGTATCTTGAGATGCAAACAAGCTCTTTAGCTCAGGGACGACGAGCTCAATGGAACAGGAATCTGGAGATGTGGATCCTATTCGGTCATGTCCGCGGCTTCTTTGGTCTGGCGGAGACGAAGCTTGCCGGTGACCAGCAGCGGGTTAGTGCAAGGATCAACACTGTGGGTCATACATTGTTAGCTGCCAGCTGGAGAAAACAAGAGATGGCCCAGCCAGCTACGCAATCCTCCGGGACGACAGAGAGAGTTTGCGATTTTGAGTTGGTGCGCCAAAAGTGACACCCGGGTCAAAGGTTTTGGCGTCGAGAACTTTTGGAGATCTCTCCAACGCCAAAATCGAGCCTTTGGCGCAAAGCTGTAACCGCCAAAATTGAGAGAATTGACCAAGAACTTTGGAGTTTTGGCGTCCAGAACCGCAAACTCATCGACGCCAAACGTCCCAGGTCAGGCCCTTTTGGCGCCGGAACGAAATCGCAAACTCTCTAGTTTGTGACAGAGTTTGTGAGATAGTTCCGGCAGACCGTTGTGATGGAAGGGTTTGAGTTGTGAGAGGTGTGTACTGACCACTGGTAGCGAGTCGGGTCCAGATACACGAGTCTCGCTTCGACAACGGTGGTTCGGTTCGAACGATTGTTCACTAACGCCGGAATCGAGATCCGACCTACTATATCCGCAAACTCCGAATACACTGTGACTCTCGATTGAGTTTCTGAAGTACGAATCTACAGTTTCAACGGAGCCACGACCACATCAGCGTCACATAGCAAAGCAGTTGGTACCTCTTCGGATAGCGGCACCGCTAAAGAAGTCCCTTGACTATCGTGAAGTGGAGCTGGACCTCAGTTCCTCCGAACTTCCTCGGAGGATATGAGGTCTTTCTGCAAGTCTCTTCGTGTTGACTCTCGCCTCCCTCTCTCATGTAGAGCTCCGTGAGACGTTGACTGGGCGTCATACCCGAATGCGGCAAGCGCAGCAGGCGGCGAACATGCTAAGGAACACATCGGCGCCAACACTCACTCTGTTTAGGCTGCAGAACCGGGCTGGAGAAAGCTCCACGACAACGGTTCACCAGATCTTTGGTATCATTTCGATACCTAACAATCTTCATTCTTCGAGGGAGGTGATGGGTTCTCTTTCCCCTTCACAACGAAACTATCTGATGATATGGATACCTGCCTGCGTTACTGATGTGAAGGAAACTCTGACCTTTCATTCCCCGGTGAGAGAGGAGACTCGGAGGAGCAGGAGGGCGCTTTTCGAGCTTGGCCAGGGGTTCGTCCCATCCGGAAGCAGTCAGCAAAAGGCTGCAGCCTTCGTACAGCAGAAACATGCTTCGTTAAGCGCAACCACACGAAGCTTGAGATCGGCAGTTGCAGACACTCTGGATTGTAGTCGGTTGCCATGTCGGTTATCTCCTAGTTGAAGTACCATGAGGGTATCTGAACCCGAAAACCCAGCTATGTATGAGGAGCATTGGCTGGCTATTCTGACTCCCTGGAGCCCATCCTTACTCACGTTAACTGGTTCGATCGATTAACGGCTGTACAGATTGTGATGATCTCCCAAGGAATACGAATAGTTCGAGCTGAATCCCCGGAGCAAAGGATTCCAACAGCTCTTATGATGCAGTTGCACTTTTGAAGGCACACTGCTTGCGTGTCATTGCTTTGAGCCTCTGCACCTGCACCTTGTATCGACCTGCAACAGCTGTCATACGAGCGTTGGGTCCTCGCCCCCATGGGGATACAGACACGGTGAGTGACGGCCAGTTTGTCTCATCGGTCTTTTGGTGGCTGAGATTTGGAATTCAAATGCTTGAATGCGCACATCGGTTGCCTCTTCTTTGCGTATGGATACTGCAGTATCTACTGGGTTAAATCGAGCTTCTATTGTTGAATGCATAACACTGATGGGTCTATGTAGTCCATGAGTACAATCGTCTGATTGATGATCTGACCCTTAAAAAAGTAGGTACCTGGCCTGATTTTCTGTCTGCGTTCACTGATACTTTGGTGGGACCTACAGGACCTCCATGGTGCTCCTCGACCTCCCTCTCGACGTTGGCTTCCACAAGACCGGTGACTACTGAGACGCCTGCATGATTGGTCAATTCGACACAAATTCCTCAAGCATCTGTTTCCAAAAGCAATATGTGCGCCCTGACCAAAAACCACGATGGCGGGTGTTAGTTAGGAGCTCGGCTAAGTTAGAATGCGGCGTTTCCCCCGCAAAGCATGCCGTAAGGCTTTCGCTACATACTTTGGCGAACCACGAGGTAGCACCCTAAGGTTAACGGCAAATTCCTACCAAGTTCGAGCTCGATCCAGGTTCTCTTCGACCTCCTTTATCGAAATTCCTGCTCCTACGCTTGTCAGGATAAGAAAGATCATCGCTTTAAGATGTCCTCGTCAGACGGATCCATACGAATGCGAAATGGCTCCAGACATGTGGTCTCACTCTACTGGTAATGCTTACCCCCTAGTGAATATGAGTTTTGATAGTAATGAATCTCAACACTTCAGCGGTCATAAGCTGCAGTTTGACGGTTCAGACTCGGTATATACGATCATTCTTTTGGAAGGACAGCTCACGGAGAATGCGCACGGGAAGCTGAAAGAGTGAAAGGGCCCCTCTTGGTGGCGATTGGTTCAAGATATGCTTTTCGATGCCCCGTTGGATTGGCCTCTTCGTCCTAACTGGAACTAGCGTAATATCCGGCCGGCAATTTGCGATCCCCAGCTTGAAGTGCATTCTGAGATCTGAAGGGGCCGAGCGTCTTCTGCATCCCTCCCGGCCTCCCCATCAAGTTTTACAGAGGCTCAGCTCGCTGGTAACATCCACACATGGATTCAACAAGAGCTGGATGCTTGTATGTAACGCTTCCCTGGCAGGAGGACCCTTCCATATCCTCGTGCTCGAAACGTGTCGTTGATCACTACAAGTTTACCATGCGGGGATCGTCTGGTGTAATCGGAACTTTGCATCGAATCCCGGAGAATTGAGCTTTTTGACCTTGGTTTCCATACGTGGTCCTGCCAATTGCTGGCTGTCGATGATCGAGCCCTTTTCATTGGCAGTCGCACATGGCTGTCTTCCATGCAGGGAGCTCAGACTCTTGACTCGGTCGAGGTTCTACAAGCTTCAAGTGAAAGGCACTGGGAACTGTGTGCACATACCTTTGACCGATCATCATCCTCGTTGCCTCGTGCTAAATTGCATGCACTAATAGCAAGGCGAATTGGTACCATGCCTCGTTGGTTGTGGCGTGCATATGGGGGATGGAAATGAACCGTTTGAAGGAGCCTCCGTACGTACTGATGAGAGCTTAGATGATACGCCTCTGTCTTGTGGGGAACTGGGGCGTGTAGTTGTTTTGATTGCTGCCAGTGGGTTTCTAGTTAGTACAACACATTTGTGCCTCATGCATCCAGACTACATCCCGGTACAGTGGAGAAGCTATTCCTTAGAGCTGATTTTGTTGCAGACATAAATACTCTACCATCATCCTCCTTTTCGAACCCCATCCCTCGATCAGCCTCCGCTTCGAACACTTCTCAACTCAAGCAACTTCCTTCTCAACAACTTTTTTACACGATGAAGTTCCTTTCGAAGCTCCTCCTTGCCGCCATGGCGTTGGCTCCTTCTCTGCCTACCACCTTCTCCGCCACCCTCCAGCAGGTTACCAACTATGGTCACAACCCAGGCAACGTCGAGATGTGGTACTACATTCCCGACTGTATCAAGAACTCTGTTTCTGGCCGTCCTGTCGTTATTGCTCTCCATTACTGCCAGGGTACCGCCCACAACATGTATGCTGGAGCTCACGATGGTCCGTCCTTCAGAGAAATGGCCGACAAGTACGGCTTTGTCGTCCTTTACCCCAACTCCTTGAACGACCCAGGAAACTGCTGGGATGTCTTCAGTCAGAAGTCTCTCACCCGCAACGGCAACTGGGAGCCACAGTCGATCATCAACCAGGTTCAATACGCTGTCAACACTTGGAATGTTGACGCCTCCAAAGTCTTTGCCATCGGTCTCTCTTCCGGTGCCATGATGGTCAACGTTCTTGCTGCACTCTACCCAGACAAGATTGCTGGTGGTGCAGTCTACGCCGGTGCTCCATTCGGCTGCTTTGCAGGAAACGGCTACTGGAACAACGCATGTGCTGAAGGTCACATTATCAAGACTCCTCAGCAGTGGGGTGATATGGTCCGTAATGCCTACGCATACGGCTCCCAGCGTCCAAAGCTTCAACTTCTCCATAACACCCCTGATGAGATTCTCCACTACAACAACATGGAGGAGCAGATCAAGCAGTGGACCAACGTTCATGGTTATTCCACTACCCCTAACGCTGTTTCCTACGGCTCTCCAACTTCCGCATGGACCAGAAGAACATACGGAGACAGACTCCAAGGTCTTACCTCCACCCAGTACACCCACATCTTCCCAATTCCAGCCGACGACACCATCGCCTACTTCGGCATTCACCAGAACGCTCCAACTGCTTGCACAAAGCCAACTCCAACCGGAACTGCTGTCCCAACGTCTACCTATACTTCTCGTGTGAAGAAGTGGGATCAATGTAAGCCCTTCGATCCCAATGTTCCATTCTTAATTCTAACATATTATAGGTGGTGGTTTGCAGTACAATGGCCCACACTTGTGCGAGGACGGTCTCACCTGGTATGTCAATCGATATCCTCCCTGAGCAACAAAAACTAACAGTTGTAGCCAATATGTCGATCCATACTACTGGCAGTGCAAGGAGCCAGTTACTCCATAAATGGTTTCCAGCTGATCCGTTATCTATGGTCCTGGTTTTTTCCCTCCTCGGTGTGCTTCCTACGAGGAAAGGAACCAGTTCATAGAGTGACTTCGAATCTCCTCCTTCTTTCTACTTGTACCCTTTATCGTTTTAATAGGTCGTTCTTATCTGGTTGAGATGTTTGCTTGATGTCTTCAACGCAGTCCTTGGTGTTTTGGGTTTGGGTTTGCATTCTTTTTTTGCGAGCGCTTTGTTTTTGCTTCACGATCACGGTTCATGGGGTTGGGGTCGGTTTTGGATTCACGCCCTTTTTGGAGCGTATCAAAGCGGGATACCATAGTAATAGTTGTCGTGGGAGTGAGTTGCTTGGACTTCATATGCTTTGAAGATTCTAGTAGCTAGGAATTGAATGGATGTTGAACAAGAAACTTGTGCTTGCTATGCTACTTCGTGAGATATGCTACTTCGTGAGGTTCTGAGAACTTGTGAAAATCCTTCATCCTGTTTCATTTTACGGCTACAGTTGCTATTGTAATCCAATACAAAAAATTTGGAATCCTCGTCGTCGTTGTACCGAATGGGAAGCCGTAACGTTGCACCCTGCAATATGCACCTTCCCCTTGCTTTTTATCGTTGTGCAGGCCCGAAGTCCGACCGTTGACACTCCAACCACGGGCATCCCCATCAAACTTTCCTCGCTACCAACCAATCAACACCTTGCCCCAGCACCCCCGAACGACTGCACCCAAGCCTGCGATCCTCAATCTCACCAACTACCGGCCCGGTACCCTCGACAAAGTCAAAAAAAGATACCTCACATTTGGCCAGAAGCTCGAGGGGAGCTTTAGGCGCACCGGCTCATCCGAAATTAACGGGTCTGGAACCCAACAAAGTTTGTGACGACGACGACAGAGGGCTCCTCACAAGCACGATTGATTCACAAACAACCTCTTGAATGTCAAACCGTTGGACCTTTCGGAGATTTGGCCGGGTTGAGAGGCTTCGAGAAGGTTGGAGGGTCTCAGACACGTAAGAGACAACAACGGTCGGCGATGTTTGCTCAGCAGAAGCGTCACTGGGAAAACTTTGCAGAGTTGTGGGATATCGTACACAATCAACATTTGGATCATCGTTAGCTATTGAGGAGCAGCCTCCACGGAGCTTGTCAGTAAGTTTGCCCCTATGGAAAGTGCAGTTACAGATGATGGAGTTGGTGGGGCATTGCTAACGTTGCTGCTAGCGATGACAGATTCAGGGAGCATGATTAGTGGGCGGCCTCTAATTTAGCCGGTACCTGAACGGCCTTGGGAGATGAGAATGATTACCCTCATGATGGACGGCCCTTACTTCGAGAATACGATGGTTGCAGCGGGAGATGAAGCATACGGGCTCACCGGAAGTCAACACTGACCCGAAACGTTACTTGAGAACGTCGAGAAGAACATTTACCAACCTCCAGACGGCCCGTGTTCACGGCTTCCGAACGACTCTTACACATCAACTGGCATGGATGGACTCTATGTAGGCAGCTACAAAGTCTCGACCACAAAATCTGGCGTTTCCATTCAAGATCCCGACTCAGCACAGACTTCGATAGATTGCTTTACGTGTTTCGGCAATGGATATCACGCACTTGAGGCTTCGGAGGCTAAAGAAAGCCGTCCATGGCATCGGGGCCGGTGCTTTTGAGGTCTCGACTTTAGTCTTCCGGCTGATTCGTTCCGATCTCGTGAAACGATCACTTTGTGAGCCGAAAAAACAAGCTCTCGATGTCGCACCACCAAATGAGGATGGCTAACTACGAAGTTGCCGTGTGCGACTCTAGTCATTCCGATCTCGCTACAGTGGAGGAAAAGTTGCTCCGACTCTTGACAAAACGAGCAAAGGCAGCCGATACATACTGCTGCAAGAGATCAGACGAAAGCATCAACAAACCTGGCAGCTATTGGTCAAATATCGAATATGGACGACTAGTTACGACTCATCCTTCGGAAAGGAGCATTGACATGGCTCTTGCGACAGTTGGAGCCGGGCCGATACTTGCAGTGGTTGAAAAACGGGACGAAAGCTCAATCAGACTCGTCGCTCGGGAGTTGGCATATTGTTCCATAACTGGCTTTTGCGACCCTTGAGACCATTCGAAGTAGGATTGGGACCGAAAGCACTATTAGAGTGGGAGAATCCAGTCTCCTCTGAAGTAGGAACCCATTCGGCATTAGATGACCAGTCAGTTATGAGGATCCAGGATGCCGAGCCACCTACGACGTTACTAGTCGGACTGACTACGGGCCGTTGCAACGAGGCATCGGCTATGAAACACCAGCTCGGTACCAAGGGACAAGAGATACTATGGGCCGGCATGAGTTGCCATGGAAAGTCGAAACTACGGTTCGGAAGGCTGGTTCGTTTCAACGACCAGGATCGAGAGAGAGAGAGACAAGGGTACGATGGTTGATTGCCTGACATTGTGGCTTTGTAGGTATCCAACTCTTATCATCTCGTCTATGTTGCTGACCTTGAAAAGTAGATGCACTTTACGTCCGAATACTTCGGTACGGAGTCGAACGACACTGTTCATCCAAGCGAAATGTCAGCAATATATTGTTACATTGAGGTTCGACATCGGCTACACCCAAAAGAAATCCCCGGCCGGCGTTCGCATCGATTCTGGCATTCCCGATCGGGTTCTGTACCACTCGCGGCTTCGGCAGTGAATGTTGTTGGCCGAGAAGTGTCGAAATCGTCCATCTCGCTTACCTCAGGCGTCAAATTTACCCAAATAGACGACCATGATGGCGCAGTGCAGATGCCTCATCTTCTCGTCCCGGGGATTTCATCAGCACGTTCTTCACACACAATTTATCGACATGTAGGTACTTACTTGTACATACTTCTTCACCAGCATGCGAACTATCAGATCGCTTGGGAAAAGGCCTGAATGAATCGATATCTCGAGATGAAAGATTGCTCCTTTGGGAAATGCCAACACCCGGTTGGGAGAACTCTTCTCATCACACTGCATCTTGGGTGGAGATGAAGTAGCAAAGAAGTTAGCCACGCCTGCAGCAAGTGAAGTTAAGTTATATGGAAGAAAGAGATGAGATACATTGCAAATCGGACGATTGATTGGAGATTTTACAGCTTTCAGCTTTGCGGTTCTTAGAGGCAGGAACAGACACATGCCCTCTCGGTTTCTTCGCATCCAATGCTCCCTTTTCGGTCTCGGTCGGGGTTCGAAACTTCTCGGAGTTCCTCCATGTCAAGAGCCAACAAGTATGTACCGGCGTTTGTCAAGTGCTTGGTTTTTGCGAAACAGAAAGTGATTCACGTTCACGAGGACTCCCGAGAGAACTGAGCGCATGGCCGAACGTGAAGGACTGTGAAGCACCGGTTTTGATTTTCAGGAACAAGCGCAAATGCAATGCAGAGCCGTTTACTGCAAAGCCAAAGCCGTTCCTTACGCTATCGCTCAATAGAGACGTTTTGCTACGGCCGCCTTAATAGTTCACCACAGCAACCGTCACAGGCCAACCAAAACTGTCTTGGTGCAAGCCACCAACTAACATCAGCGACTTTACGGCTGGCTTAATTAAGGCAGTGCTTAAGGCCCTGTTCAAAGTCTTTTGGGAAGTTTGTTTACCCACCAAAGGGCCTCTAAACTCTCCTTGGAGCAAAGAACCAAGAAACCAAAAGGTGGGTCACGCCCGAGTCACTCACCAACCTAGACCCTGGTTCTTAAGGCAGCCGTAGCAAAACGTCTCTAATGAGCATCTCCAACCATTGCATTTGACTGGCTTGCAAGGAACGGGATGAGAGCTCCATCTTCGCATCGTGAGAATTCCGTCATTGGGGCAAAGATGGTGGTTAGGCTGAGGGAGAAGGTCCGTTGCAAAAATGCCCGAATGGGAAAATCGGCAGTTTGTTTTGGGTTTAGCCAGGCACCGATTGGGAAACCACCCACCTCGCGCCGTTTTTGTGCTCAACGCTCGCAGTCCAGTTTGAAATATCCTGCGCCTGTGACGTTTATCAGTTGAACAAGCGGCTTCTCGCAACTGGAAGTGCTCAGTTATCGACAGTGATGCTTGAACCGAACCGAGCGGAGCGGAGTCCTTCGGAAGCAAGATGAAGCAGCTAGAATAAGCATACGTCAACGCTGGTGAAGGTCGGTTTGGTATCTGGAATTGGCAAGCATGGAAACAGGCGTTCCCGGTAAGCATGAGCAGCATGCAACTTGCTTGGGCCGGTAGAAATAACTAACTGTTGAAGTTGCTTCAGAGGTAATCCGTAACGAAGGGTTCAGCTAAAGATGTTGCTGCAGTTCAATGCCTCATATCCACAGGGCTGGTATACCGACTGTACTCCGTTTCATCCTTCCCGCTCAGTAGCCCCTTCATCAATCGGATCGTACTCGTCCGACAAGAAGCCCGACGGTGAGCAGCTGCGTTTCATCTGAGGGTCGTTTCGGATTACACGCTACGATAGCAACGGTCTTCACCTCCGCTCTCACATAACGCGTTCACGAGTAATGACATGGGAGAACGCCAGAGAGCTTACGAAAGGAGAGACAACTCGGAGTTCTAGCGTGGCTCCAAAGCTTCCAGCTGTCTTGGCCAGCATGCGGCACCCCACTTTGGAACGCTCGGACACATCCGCATTTGGGCGTGGACCCCAATTCCAGCTTCTTCGGGCAATTCAAAACGCCAAAGATGGTTAACTTTCTGAGCTGGTGAGGGTCACTGCGTGTACTTCTCGAATGATGTCTTTGTCTTTGAGGTCCTGCATTGACAGAATGTCTGAGTCCCTGAGATTGTGAGCTCGAGCATTGAGGGCGTGGATGAGAAACATCAGGAGATACGCCTCCTTCTTGAGAAGATGGTAGTGAATTGTTTGATGGCTGGTTCAATGTGCATTGTGCATTGGATGTTGGATTGTTTGGCGGCTTTTCGTCCCGTTTCATTGAGCATGAATGGGAGACAGGTTGCTGGGAGCCTCCACACACAAGCAGAAGTGCGGCGTCGCTGTTCGCCCTTGCCTGTGAGGAGGTCCACCTGATTTGAATCTGTCGGAGAACACCTGAAGTCTACCCACTCGCTTCTCAATTACCGGCATTGGCTGAAACGATGGTATGGACCTGTCCCTTGACGGAGTAACTATGATGCGGGGTACCTGCTTGACCTGTCAGTTACCAGGCTCCCCTCCCTTATCAGAAACTGCCCCTCAGAGGTGCTGCTGCCTGCAGTTGTTAGGTCATATGTTCCTGGGAAGAGCAGGACGATGTGGGCATTGTGGAGGGCGAGGGTCAGTGCTCTGCAGTGAAATGCTAAGACATTACCAGGGCTGGATGAGAACGCTGAGTTCAACGGGCAACATTCATATTCGTACATACGGCAAAGAAACATAGTTGGAATCATGCACGAAGGCAACTCTTCTGGAGATGTTACCTATCACAATTCTGGATGACAGGCTCACACATCTCCGGCACCTGCGGACCGGCCAAAGTTTCAGTCGACAGTTTGCTCTGCCCGCAAGCAATGATGTTGACTTACGCTCCCAATGTTCGCAAACAGACCCTAATTAGTGGTTGCTTAAGAAATCAGATGGAAAAAGCACTTATGCTCCTATGACATAGGCGCTCATAGCATCCAGCATCCCGCAGCTACATATCGTCAAACAACTGTGCATTCGGCATATGCAAAGCTGTCCGGAATCATTAGGGCTAAAACGACTGTCAGCCAACGGGAAGTCATTGCATGAGCATCGGCCAACACATTGCTTGATTCCTACTTGGAGAGGCTCTGTGCAGTGGATCAAATACTGCCACAGTTCTGGTAGTGAAGCAAACAAAGCTTTCGAGAGCTTGGACAAGTCAACAGGCTGCATGCATGTGCCGGAAATCGATCAGATGACTATGGACAGACTTACTTGAATGCATTTCTCTATTGGACATGAAAACAACGCTGAGCTGCCCATTCTTGGCTGCTATACGAAAAATATCAATTGAGAATTAATGCTACAAGATCAATGATGTTGGGGATTTGCCGCTGTGCGCTTAACACATATTGGATCACAAGCGCCACCCGCACCTTAAACGGTACTAAAGACGTTCAGAACCGTGAGGTAGTAGCGTCCCCATAATTCCGTATCCTTGCCGTTTAATGCTACTTAATGCAATAGTTTGCTGATCATATTATACATAGCATTCCATTACCAGCCGGCCGACAAGTGATTTATGGTCGGAAACAACCAAAAGGCTGGTAAACATTTCCAGCAAGAGATTGAGCAAATCGATAGGCGAGCATTCAAGTATACCCTCTATTATGATACCACCGACTTCTATTGATACTAATTCTCTCAAGGTCAATCGAATCCTTCGGTAAACTTGCGTTTTGGCAGTGGAAACTGGAACTTGAAAGTCGATGTCTCTACTGGATCCATATGAGATTCAATGGCAGTGCACTGCACTGCTACACAACATCTGTCAAACCAATCTTCTTTACCCCCACTCAGATGGTCCCTTCGATTTCACACCTGTCAATTCACATCCTACTGCTTACTCTGGTGCAACCACTTGACTGCCGAACCGATCTGGTGCCGTCAGCATTCGAAGATATCAAAGCGCAACTTTTGCGGTGTTTACATCTTGAACTCGGTTGGCCGAAAACGGCTTCTTTACACTTCCCTTCGCGAATTCGGGTAATAAACGATCGGATACGAGAGGGCAGGCATTCGGATGATGGTGAGCAGGAATGTGGAGGGAAGCTTTGTGGAGACACAAAGGAGCAAAATGAACACAATTGCCAGAATAGGAAACCTGGGAACGGAATCTGCTCCATGTCGCCGGTTTTGAATGCTCCTCCAACATGAAGGTAAGCAAAGCAGCAACATCATGAGAAAACGGGATTACAGCTAACTTAAGGTGGTAGATGCAGGGGTTTCGAGCCCGCATGCAGGGCAGAATATAGTGCTCTGCAGTTGACGGCTAAACTCGAGCTTTCAGTGTTCGCGAACTCTGGGCGAGAAACACACACGAGAGCTTCGTCCACTACCGATGCCAACACTAACGGAATATGACCTGCGAAAGAATCCAACTTCACGATGTCAGCTCCTCCAGATGCAAAGTTATGGTTTCAAACTGGCATCCTTGCTAATGAACTTATTCAACTGTCAGTTTCATTCAACGCTCATGAAATTAGCGCCTATTCAAAATGGATACGGGGATCATCACAATATAAAGTTATACGAATATATTGCTTTATACACCCATGGAAAGCACGACTCGACTGCTCACAAGCATTACACCATCACCCATAACTGGCTCCATACAAGGCTTATTATGATCAGAATGGATAGGGTCGACTCTAGGATCTCCGGATTTGGAACTGGCTTCTTGAGAAACTTGGTTCGGAAATGTGGGACGGTGATCAGGGCGTCCTCTTAATGAACCTTAAGACTGGTGCTAAGTTACAGGTCGCTCAGATGAGAAGAGATGGGATGCTGGTAGTGAACTTTGGGTTCGGTTCATCGACTTCCTCGGAAATCTCACTCTGACGATCAATATCGGCCCGTTTGGGGATGTCTCGGATCAGCAGAGGCAGTGCTTGTCGCTATTCTCGAGTGTTGCGCATACAGAACCGAATGTTATCTCGAATTTCCTGATATCATCGTTGGAGAGGGATTGGTGGGACAGAAAAGAGATGAGCAGTATGGCACAGTGCTTTCGAAAAACAGTTGAACGATTACTCGAGATCCACAAGATGTTGCTCCGGCCTTTGTTCCTTGGGTATCAAACCGAGAGATGACAGATATGCCATTCAACTTTCATTTCTTGCACTGCAGATCCCTCTCAGAAAGTCCATTTGTGGTCGGGCTGATACTGATGGATTGGAAAATAAATGCCATTCACAAGATGGTCATGATGACTTTGGTACCTGAATTGGCTTTCCTTGGCTTGAACCTTATTCGAAACACGACCACCGGAATCAATCCCTAAGCTTTCTGGGGAACACAACAACCGGGAACTCACTTCCTACGCACAAGCAGCTAAGAGTTCTCTTACATGAGAACTCTAATTCAACATGAGGATGAATCCGACCCGCGACGTTAAACGCCTAATTAGCAGCTCAGCATTGACGCCCGTCGACTCGACACATATGTATGTATCCCGTCGTCAAGCAAAGGGAGACGTCATCCCCGGTTAAACTGCAACTCTGGGGAACATCAAGGACAGGAAACGAAACATCGACAACACGATTCCTTTGCATACGCCTTGCAGCTTGCGTCTTATGCGGATATATTGGTGCATACCGGTTACCAGAGTGCAGATACCAGAAAGCTTGTGATGTTCAAAAGGGCAATGCATTAATGGGGATGTTTATCTCGTGGGGCGAGATGATGCATCGATGTGGAAACAAATGGTCATTGATGGGAGATTGGTGGAAACAAACGAAACATGTTGTGATATTTCACTCAGGAGACGCCGGCAGTTGGGTCGGATATGCATCATTCACAGGAGAAGTAATGGCCATCCGTCGGTGCGGTCGTCCGTTCATTGATCCTGTGCTGGACAGCGCCCATGCTTGCCTATTACAGCATCGATTTCGAGCCCAGGATGGAACTTTGTACAGCATTGAGGTATGCACAGGGAGGCACCGCAAGAGTTTTGGATATGAACTTGAAAGCTACGCAGTACGATTACGAGCTTGAGAGCAAGAGGCTGGTATTGCAATGAGACCGAACAGATTGTACGGCTAAAGCAAGCTGATACTTCCAGAATACAGACTCCGGAGGATCTCCTGGTGATGTCTCCAAGGAGTTTCCAGAAGAACTTGGCCCATAACCCGTGTTTCGTATCGAAGGCTTCTGTCTGGAGCACTACAAGAGAATTGAGGTTTCTGGACGTCCATGAAGGCCTGCTTTAAGATTTCCATGAGATCCATTTCTCTATGGGTATATATCGACCCACGAGGAGAAATGACATAAGTCTCAAATCAAAATGGAAACCTTCTCAATCACGGCATTCGGAAAGACATATGGCTGCTAGACGATGCAATCAGCTTCCGGAAGTGCATCTCTACTGTTCCTCGAGCTTCAAAGAGAATACACCTAAGACGGAACTATCTCAAGTAGCCCGGTAGTAGGAGTAAGAGAACTTCATCGGAGTTATCCGAGTTATCCTTTACCGTGTGGTGGACGTTCAAACATCAGGTTTACGGAAAGCTAGATCTTATATGGATGCTATCTTGGTACATCAAACAGTTCAGGTTCAACACAGGCGATGCACCTAGCAAGTGCATACAACCCAACATTTGAGGGACTCGAACTTGGTGTTCTGAGAAGATCAACATCTCAGGAATGCGGAAGCTTCTTGGAAGAACTCCAGAAATCCAAAGTACTGCCTCGAGCTAGGTCTTGAGCTCGATACAAGAAATATCAAGAGGCAGAGACGTGAAAGGCATCGACTATACAAACCGACAACATGAGTCCCAGGAAGAATATACCGAAGGAAGCTTATGGGCCTATTCAGTTATCCAAAAACCTTTGTCACGCATCTCTTCGGTATTGAACCCTTCAGACCTCGTTACAAGCATTTTCATAGTCATCGAATGATGCTTCAGCAATCCACATCTGTTATAGTCCACCAAGGGCGGAAATGGATATGCCGTGCTACTAGAGATCAAGCCTATGTACAGAAAAGAGTGAGGACAATCCGGATATGGTTCTTCTATTCACGATGGAGTACACATCCGTCAGACTATTCTTTCAACAGATACCTCTCGCTAATTCCGCTTGCTTCATCTAATACCATAGCAGAGTTGTGACGTTGCTCCTGCGGGAATGGAGCTCTCAGAGGACGGTTCGGCTGGGAACTCCCTCATGGAAGAGACAATGCATGTTAGATGAGAGTATTACGACGAGGGCTGGATTGGATGGGCGGTGTATGGGGATAATATATGCAGTTGCATGTAGCCCTACAGGTATTTCGCTCTGGTGGCCTGATTGGAAACTCACAGCTAATGCCTCTACAGGTGCACCGATCATCATACATATCCACATCCGGAGCAATTGCATTTGGAACAGTTCATATGCAAATTCCAGTTTCTCCAGGACCTAATTTTGCTGCTATTTCGCTGAACTTCTAGGAGCTTGTCGGCATGTCAACAAGCAGTGCACAGAAGTCTGACCTGCAGTTACGGATCAGCTGTCTTCGTCAACGATAGTGTGGACATTTGCGCACGAGAAATGTCGTTCTGAAGAAATCAGTTCCTGGTTATGCAAGACACAAGAGAAAGTCAATTGGATTACAAGAAGTGCAGCTGATAGATTCAAAATCTACGTCAATTCTCGAAGGGGGACCCTTCTCCAATTATCAAAAGAAAGTCAACAGTATTACGAAAAGTAAAACTCACAGATTCAAAAGCTACGACAATTCTCGAATTGTAAAGAGAAAGTCAGTTGGACTACGAAAAAGTACACCTAGAATTCAACATCGACGTCAGTTCTCGAATTACAATCTGCGAATCGGAAAATTCCCCGACTCAATTCCGCCTCCATTATATCATACCGATATAATAAGGCTGTGTACATACATACACCGTTCCGATTTCGCCTGATCGATCGCATGCTTTTCGCCCAACAAGGACTTTGATTACCGAATTCGGCAATCTGCACTGCCAATTCTGGACAACCTCCGAGATGCATATTCTTAGGCGAACAACGACACCAATTCATTTATATCAACGATGCGATTCGTCCTTCAGACGACAAGTACGACTGTATTTACGATCCTGTTCAACATACTCTGGATACTTGAGGATCCGATCATACGATGCTTGCGATACTTCCAATTCTGCTCCGATGTTGTATGGGTTGGGGGAGTTGGCGACAACTTGCATATTGTATTGATTGTCCTTGCCGGAAGATACGTATTGCGCATGCGGAGTGTGCTTTATTACTCTCGAAATATTGAACTTATCATACAGCATTTGACTTCTTGCGAGTTTATCTTTGGAAACTCCGACTTCGTTTTCGCCATGGGGAATCTCCGAGAAGTACATACTTTGTATGTACTCAGTATTGTCCTTGTTGAAGGATATAAGAAGTACATTACATATGCTTTACGACTCTGTTCAACATACTCGAGATTTGATTCAACTGATCAGTCATACAACGTTGGCTGCCTTTCGAGTTCAACTTCGTGAACTCCGCCATTCGTCTTCGTCCTCGAAATCTCCGACTGATTGTAAGAATTGGTCTTTTGGAGGAGTAACTTCGATATGGCGGCCTTGCTGGCTTACACGACATCACTGATGAGTCTATTGATGAATTCTAAATGCGCTACAGTACTTTCAAGCTGGATCGACCCTGTTGGTGAAATACTTTCATCCGAGGCCTTTATCGACCTCACAAGACATCAGCGATTGATCGATGCATCCTTATTACTCTGGAATACTTCCAAGCGGAGCTTGTTATAAGTTAGGTATCCCAGGATCACTTTGTTCGATAATATCAACCCTTAACACTGCACAAACTGCCAGGAAGAGCGCAAACCGAAGAACAGCTTCTCAGGCCATAAGTGGGTACATAGTACTACTTCGTAGCACTACATATTACTGTACGAATTGATGAATATCTGCTATTGCTAGCATCGTTCTACGACACTTCATCTAACGGTACTGCTTTGTTGCGGGCTTCTTGCCTTCGGCAACGCAAGCCTACCTGATTTCTGTGAGACAATACTTCGATTGAGGGATCGTTCCGTATTA
Organism: Ascobolus immersus RN42; assembly: GCA_003788565.2. Lineage (NCBI taxonomy): Eukaryota > Fungi > Ascomycota > Pezizomycetes > Pezizales > Ascobolaceae > Ascobolus > Ascobolus immersus. The sequence continues at coordinate 35,383 of ML119723.1, read as the reverse complement.
TATTACCCCTCGATGCAAGTATAACAACACTTATTCCAGCAGCTCAATACTTAACTTAGCATGGCATATGGTTGAACACGTTTCTTTCCGGAGTCGGAATTGGTCTATTGGATGGTAAGTACTTTCAATCCTTGCTCTACCTCTTAAACTAATATTATAATAGTATTACAAACTTCAGCCATGCTTTTTCGTCTCCATACTGGTCCATATTGCTTCGGTTACCCAAGCCCCCATGTCATCGGCAACCAACTTTTCTTTGCTACCTCCGGTAACTCAAGCGCCTATGCTATATTGCAACCGACCTTCTTCTTCGAGTTGTCTTTTCTTCGGTACACCCGTATTCCCGTTGGTTTTCTTCGGCCTTCCGAAGACTTCTGGCTGCTTTTTCCAGCGGCAGTTCACCAAGCCTCTCTTTACACCAATGCGCCATTTTGCCGGCTCCTTCAGCTGAACAAGCAGCACCAACAATTCACAACCTCTCGGGCTAGCTTCCTCAGCGCAAAACTTTTCCCTCATCCTTCTTCTTCGGCCCTCCATAAGCAGCTACTTACCCTTCCCGGACCGAGTAAGAAGAATCTGATTGCAAGCAAGAGAAGAATCTGGACCGTTCGGCATTGGGAGTCATCGGCAACTAAGGTACATACTTTGAAAGAAGTGAGAGCTCCGACAAAGACAAAGCACATCGGTCTGGCGGGACACTACTGTATGGAAACTAGTTCGCTCAAGATGGTGGGGCAGCGTTGATCCTTGTTCCTGCATGTGCAGAAAGCTAAGGAGCAACGCCAGCCTCAACAGGGTATGGTGCAGGGCCGTTTCCTGTCTGTCAATCACACACTGATGCGCCCGATCTCAGGAACGACGGGTTTCTGGAAGTTCTGTGAGGCTGGGCAGGAACGGGATGTCATGATCCTTCTTGTTGCGGCAGACTTCTGGAATACGAGAAGCAGCAGCAGCACAAGCAAGACAAGCTCCTGTCAAAGGAATGCAACTGTCAAAGCAACAACTGCAACTGCTCTGCATCTCCTTCTGTCGGCTTGCCGCCCCGAACCTTCTCTCTCTCTATGTACTCGTAACCAACCTTCTCATCAATCTCGCCCCTGCCTTCCCCACAACACACTACAATCCAACCGACCCGCTCCCTAACCTCATCCCCCCTCGCGACACGCAAAATTACCACCTCCAGTAACGCTCCTCTCTTCCCCTGGTCCTCCACCAACCCCACGCGCCAGGCTAAACAGCCACGAGCTTCGAACAGGGCCTCCATTTCACATCCATAAGGCTTGGTAACAACACCAGGCTTTCATCTCGAGAAGGTATGACAAAGTGAGAGATTTTTCCACCACGAGAGAGAGAAATAGATGAAAGGCACGGCAGCTAAAGTGAGTGAAAATTTTGCAGCCTTCCCAGCGCTGTGGATTTCTCTTCCCCGGCGGTCCCCAGAGGCCAGGGACTTGGAGAGGGGAGGTGATGAGATGCGCGAGCGTGCATTGGACAGAATTGAAGACGGGGAGGTGGATTCTGGAACATTTGACGGGATGCCAGAACTGTGGTCCTCTTCGGCCGGCATGGCAGTAGCTGCTGCTGCTTCTCGACCGGGAGTTTGGAGTGTTTGGTGCTCGGCCTGTGTCCCGAAGACCGGAATCGGAGCAACTCAGCCTCAGCCTCGCAACAGGACGGTAAACTCCCCCCGCCAGCACGGAATCCCACTATCTACACCTCCAACGCGCTCCGTGCCCGCCGCACCTCACCTCCCCCAACCGGCGAAGCTCCCAACACCCCATGGGGGCCGTCACAACCATCATCTCCATCGGCCCGCAAGCAACAACATTACAGCTTTCACGAGCCATCAACAAACGGGATCCGCACCCGCCCAAACGCTCTCACCAACACGCAGGAAACAGCAGACGGCACGCAACGCACGGGCCAGCAGCCGATAGTGGTGATGCGCCCCGCATTGCAGCAACATCACGCCTTTGAGCAGAAGAGGAAATGGCATGGAAAGGCTTGGATTATTGGAGGACAGGACAGGTACCGGCAGAGTGGATTGGAATTGCCGGTTGTTCTGGAGAGGGTCCCCTTGAGACGGGGGTAATTACCGCGAATTGCTGGATGGGGAAGTTTTGCTGGAGTGTGGAGGGGGATTTGGAGCAGCAGGAAGGTGAGTTCAGGGTCCAGGTATGGCGGCATGGCGGGGGGATAGTGGAGGACTGGAGAGCGATATGGTTCATACCCGATGGCGCCTGCTCCTCTCGGTTTCACGGGTTGAGGCGGGATAAACGCGCAGAGGGACGACATGTCCTGCTGGCCAGCATATGGGGCCAATTGAGAGCAATGCATAGTAAGTCGACGGCATTGCCTGAGCCAGCCGGATATGGGGCGGCATTGTCACTTGTGCAGGAACAGACAGGTGCAAAAAGAGGTAGTCTTGCTTTATTGCCCATTTGAGATGGTGCAGTGGGATCTGGGAAGATCTGCGCCGGAGGTGTCAACATGTCAGATTCAGGTGTGAGATCTTGCCGCGGTGGCATATGACAGGCGGGCTTGGGCTTTGTGGTGGACAGGCGGCGGGAGGGGGTTTGGGGCGGCTGGGGGGAGGTTCGAACGGAAAGGCGGTGGTAGCCGGTGGGGAGGGCGGTGGGGAGGGCGGTGGGGAGGGCGGTGGGCTTCTTCCCCGCCAGTTTGCTATGAAGTAATGCGTTATAGACAGCCGTGCCGCTAGCAGAGACCGGCGCCGGAGTAGAATAGTGAGAGAAAGCTGGTGTTGCCTGCTGGCAACTACCGGTGACTTGAGATACTTCTTGCGATGCTCGGGCCGTAGGCGTAGCCGCGGCTGTGGGCAGGCGCTCGGAGAGATGGGCGGGCGAGAGCCGGGGATGAAGGAGCGCCGGGCGAGGACGGGAGCAGTGGAGCATGCGAGAGGACGATAGCCGGTGCGGAGGAGCAGCAAACTAGCCTCCTCCCCGCCTCCTCCTCCTCTCCAAATTGCAAGTTTTGCTCTGGGATTCCGCCTCCTCAGTAGAGTTCGTAGAGCAGCAGACTCGAGTCCATAGCTGATAATTCACAATGCATTAATGCTCATCCTACCTTCACTCCCGCGCCCTTGCGACTGTCCATCATGAATAGCAACCGCTCACCACACCCCCTCCAACGTAGCTACCTCTTACCCTCTGAGCTCATCCCAACCGAGCCATACCAATTTTCAACGCTCAAATACCTCCCCCTCGTATTCCCTCCTCCCCCTCCCATCTCACCATCTCACCAAAATTACCATATGCTAAGCATGTACATAGTCGATCTCCCTAATGCATTTCCCTAGCCCATTGGCACCCGTACCCGTTCGTACCTGCATACACCGCGTTAGCCCGCACTAGCCACAACGGGAAGTTCAATCCAACTGGTAGTGCGCTCGGGCCGAGCCGAATCGCACTGCATCTCTGTGAACGGAGCCATGGAACAAGCTCCCAAGATGCCGAAGCATCGTGCAGTGCAAAATTACCAGGTCGGGCTAGGAGGGAAATAGAGTGTCTGCGTGCATAACGGGAGTTGGAGCAATGGAGAGAGAAAAAGTGGAACGATGAGGTCGAAAAGGGCAATTTTGGACATACTGTGGAAGGACGGCGAGGTTCGAGAAGGGCTTGGAGAGCGCGGGATCTTGGTGCATAAGTAGGCATCGAGATCTGAGAAATAGAGTTTGGAAGCGGATTTGGTAGGTGGAGGCGGGGCGGTTGCAGGTCGAGATCTCGCGCGTTAAGAGTTGGGGGAGGTGGTTAAGTAATTAAGGGTTTGGGGTAAGGTAGGATTAGAAGTATCTGGAGGGAACGGGGGGATGGTTTTTCGATCCGGATGAGATTACTAGTATGTTTTGTGTCGTAAACATTCAGGTATGCTTAAGCTACTCAGGCGCTGGCGTTGTCAAAAGCATACAGGTAGATGTAGGGACACTGACTACTCACACGAGTACTTAGGATTCGAGTTCGAACTTGGCTGCGGTCTTGCTACTGGATCGAATTGACACTGTCGACATGTCCCAGTTCTAGAAGCTAAACGTCCTTGTTGCCGTGTTGAAAGGATTACTTTCGTTAAATCTCTCAGAAGGTCGTGCTTGATTGAAAGTAAAATTGTATTTGAGCCTCAGAGAGTAAAGAGAGTCGTAATATATGGACCAAAACATTGGAAAAAGTATCTGGTTTTGAAACGTCTTGGGGGAGGGGGAGGAAAAAATAAAGATGCAAAAGTAATGCTTCCTAGCGGAATTGAACCGCTGATCTCATCATGTCGAATCGTTGGAGATACTAGTGATGCGCCTTACCACTGGGCCAAGGAAGCCGTTACATATGCGAGTCTCTGTTTTGAAAGTCATATAAGGCGTCCGTCAATTCGGACAATGGATTCGTGAATAATTGCTGGTCTGCAATTCTTGTTGCGGATACTACAATTACAATACGTACGGTCTGATGGTTGTGGTGGCTTATCTTCTCGTGTTATCGGGTGGATAGCGTGAGAATTTTGATGTCTCCACAATCCCCACTAAGTACTTACTTAACATGCATCCCCATGGCTTATGATTCTGTTTCGATTTGCCTCAGGCACAAAGTAGGATCGTGCACGGATTTCATGAAAGTCGTTATATGAGAGCGCTAACAAGGAACAAGAGTACTGGCGTTAACTGTGGCCGATCACAGAAGCATCGTGTCTAGCTCTCTGTCGTTTCACGATGAGTAAAAGACGTGAAATGATTTCGCGTCGCGACGTCCGTTCTTTGTTCTGCAGCAGCGAGCTCAAGTAGTAGCTGAATTCATTGTACGTGCTCGGCCGGGTTCTCCCTCATTCATGAAAGATAATAAAATTAGCGGATCCGTATAATTCTTCTCGAGAAATGTTCGTTAGAACTGTACTTTGGATAACTCGGTCTCTCGGTGGATCTATCATGCAACTTCATAGACGTGTCGATCTTGAAGCAGTGATGGGAAGGAATCATGAGATGAGTAGGGCTGTTCTAGAACAGGCATTTTGCATTCTCGTATCAAAGCTTTGGGGTTGTTCGGTGTCTTAACTCGAGTACTCTCGCAAGCTCATGAGTGATCTTATGTGTGGCCACGTGAACTCTCATATTCACACTTCTATCTTTATGATGCTTTTGTACTCGTACAAACTTGAGCGAGTCGTAGTTACTGGGAATTTTATGTTTCCGTGGCGTTTCATGATGCCGGTGACAAAGTTTGTGGAAGCTCAAGGCGTCCACGTTCCTTTCCGTAGTGTCAATGTGCCACTGTTTTTATTCTTCTCGTACAGCGATGCCTGAACATGCTTTTCTGGTCCTGAGATCGAGACGATGTCAATGCATGCATACGTGCCTGAACCACGACCATGTTTTCAAAGTTAACTAAAAAGTAGACCTCGTTTGAAATGCTGCTCAAAGGTGCTACCTGGAACTTGGAAGCTATGATCTCGGGTACTCTTACTATTCAAAAGCGAACTCTGAAGCTGAAGCTCTCTAGTCTTCCTCGTTCGGAAGCATGTTAGGTGTGCTTTGGTGAAGCGTAATCAGCCCCTCCTTCAACACTAGAAGCTTGATCAACTGAGACATTCATGCTACTCATACTTAATTCTCAGGTGTTGTTCGTAAAGAGTGCCCTTGCAAGCTTGACGATTGGAGAATGATGCAAGCCCGTACGTCGCGTAGTAAATTCTGGGTCTCCATGTAATCCATTCGAGATGCACGTACAAAAGATGCTGGCTCTATGCTCACTGGCATATCATCCCTATGAATGCAAACTACTGACCAAGGTAGGTACGTGAACAGAGTCTTGTTCAGATCTTCGATCTTCGTTCATACTTTTTTTTCTTGTTGTATCTTCGTGTTCCGAGGCGCAGCAACTTGAATGTTTATATGGGTGGTGGTGGAGAGGGCTATATATAAGTAAGAAGTAAGTACCGTGGCTTACAAAAAGAATGTCCTCGCATGAGTTAGAAAGTAAACCCTCTTGCTCTCCATATATTGTACGATACAAACCGAAAGACATCCGGATATCCCATGCATACTGCTCATGTAGTGGCAGCAAAAGCTAACCCTCGGCGGGGGTCGAACCCGCACCCTTCAGATTACCGACCTTTCTCGTTGCAAGAGTTAAGCTTGCTAGAAGTCTGACGCGCTACCATTGCGCCACGAGGGCTGCTATTGCGAGTGGTAACAATGCTTTTGTTCAGGTCTGGTGTCGTTCTGTCTCTATAAGTAAATCTTATTCCGAGTATATTATGGAAATTCTCGGATTTCCATATCAAAGGGCGAATGGTTTAGGCGATATGACACCCCCTTAGCAAGCTTTCTGAGCTCTCGGGATGCAGAAACATGGGGGAGGTCCGGGGTTCAACTCCCCGTTTGTCCACTTTTGCCGGTGTTTCTCGATATTCATCAGTACTATTCCTTATGCCGGCCCTAATTCTTTAGATGCTGGCTTTTTCCGTTCCGTTTCCATTCATCGGACGAATGGTCTAGGCGGTATGACACCCCCTTAGCATCAAAATGCTCAAGTTTCGAGCGTACGAAAACTGAAGTTGGGGGAGGTCCGGGGTTCAACTCCCCGTTTGTCCACTTTTTGTGCCTTTTGGTGCCTCACACAGGTGGCTAGTTTGGTGGAAGATGCTTTTTAAAGGCAGCGTGATATATAAAGCAACATAGCACAGGGGAAGTGCGCCGGGCTCATAACCCGGAGGTCCCCCGATCGAAACGGGGTGTTGCTAGAGTTCGACTCCTTTTGCGGGAATCAATTGATGTCCATCTGGTCTCATTTTTACAGGCACGTCTGCTTGCCCCGAGTCTTCGGTACTTCTCACAGTCAAAATAAGTATGCTTCTGAGTCTTTGGTAATGGATAAGGGGAAGCAGATTCCCCCCAATTATATTCGAGTATGTGCTGACCGATGGATCAAGACAGTGGGTATACAACCTCCATCGACTCAATAAGAAAACACTAACGAAGATCCTAGCAGAGGTCACTGCACAAGCACTCATCCAACAAAGAAAAAAGAAGAATGCAGTATAAACAGAAACAAACGCCATCATCTCGTCCTCTCCAGGCACTAACGCAACCTCCAGCTCCCCCTAATTCTTCTCATATGGGCTACGGTCAAGGTAAGCACTGAAATCCTGCAAGCCAGGATGAATCTTCCTCAACGCCTCGATATCAGCCTTATAAGCTTCCGTCTCTTTGAACCACGTGAACATGGTGCTAAACTCCTTTGACGCAAGGAAGAGCCCCTGCGCTACAAACCAGTAGCTCGTAGGCATCTCATAACCCATCTTCTCCTTGAAAATCGTAGCAGCCTCTTCATAGTTCAACTCATCACCCGCCAACGAGATTGCCGCATTCTTGTATAGAGGGTCCTCAGGATTCAACAAAGCCTGGGCACCGAACCACCCAATATCCTCGGTAGCAATGCATTGCAGCTTCTTGTCGCCAATCCATTTCCACATTGCGTTGAAGGCGTTGCCCATAAAGCCGGGCTTTGCGTTGTCGAAGAAGGCGGTCGGGCGGAGGATTGTGTATTCCATCTTGGCGCCGTTTTGCGACTTCTCGAGAAGATATTCTTCGATGTGATGCTTGCTGAGGAAGTGAGGGATGCTGGTTGGGTTCTGGAGGGAGCGTTCGCCGCCACGGTCGACGGAGGTGTAGACGAAGTGCTTGACGTTGTTCTCGAGGGCGACGTCGATGAGGGCTTTGCCTTGTACTTCTTCGGATTCTGGTGAAGCTCCTGGGCCCATTGCAACCTGTTTGGAGGTTAATAAAGTGCATAGTATGGGACGACTATGGTCGACTTGCCTGGACACTGAAAACACCTTCAATTGGTGTCGAGGTGACCTTCTTTGCGGCCTCGAAGACACCCCTTGGCTCATTCAAGTCTCCTTGTACAAGCTTGATCTTGGGAGACTCTGCGGCCAGCTTCTTTGCTCCTTCGGATTCGGCATTGCGAGTAACGGCGAGGATTTCAACCGGGGCATCGGCTTCGACAAGGCGTCTAATGGTAGCTCCACCTTGCTTTCCGGTTGCGCCAAACACGAGGATGGCAGGCATGATGTTGTAATTGTTGATTGATTTGTGTCTACTAGAAAATAGTATGGTGTGGATGGATCTCGGCGGTGATTTGGTAGGTGAGGATATCGAATGAGGATGAATGGTGACAATGAGGGAAAGGCTCTGGGTTTATATAGATGTGTGATGTCATCGATCTGCAGTGCGCCGTTGAGGGTGTGCCGACATTTCTGCATGAAAGTCAGCAACAAGCATGCAGAAACCGGTAGATCAACAGGCCGACTTTCCAAGTCAAGTTAGAAAAGACCGTGACCCTCGACCCACAATGTCGAGCTCCAAAGTCGGATACATTTATCTCGTACACTCCGGGGGTCTCAACCCAAACCATATCATTTTGTCAGCCAGTAGCTTATTGAGGCCTTGTAGAAGCGTAATACTGAAGCCTCATGCTGGCATCATCTGGCCAATACTGCTCAAGGTGCCTGGATAGACGCCGGAAAGCTGATTATGGATCCAACAAGTAAAGCGAACCAATAGCGCATTTGCCCATATGTGGCCCGTGCACGGTCGGCCGAAGTGCTTTCATTGCGTCGCTCGAGCGAGAATTCGGAAATCTTTCCACAAGACCCTTGATTTCAAGCACTCGGATCTCTGTCAGGATATGGATGTAGACAAAGTCGGGGCTTCCGGCTACGGGACCGTTTCGTCAAGCATCCTAAGTACTCCTTCAGGTGATCGGGAAGGCGGTCGACTCAGTACTGTCGCTGGAAAACAGTAGATAAATACCTGTGCAAGCTAGACGGAGAACATTAGAATAGGATGGAGCCCTACCTTTATATGCCATCTTTAATGATATAGTGGTGATGGTTTTTTGTTTTATGTTGTTTGGGCGGTGGTTGTTTAAGTTGGGAGGGATCGGGGTAGAAGTATGGAAAGGCGTGAAGTAGGCTTGGCAAAGAACACCGGCAAGTTCCGCTCCACCTATCCTCCTTCCTCATAAACTCTCCTTCCTTCCAACAGCATCATCGACTCACCAACATCACCGCAAACGGATCGCCATGGTTTGTTCGTCAATCTTGCAAGCATCCCAGCTGATTTTGGTCCAAATTCTAACAGAGTCTATGTGAAAGCCAGGCACAGACGACATCACCATTTCTGTCACCAAACAAACCACCAACCTACCCCCACAAAGGAAGACAGAATGGGCAGACCGGCTTGAACAAACAAGCTTCAGTCTCCTTCAACCCAGAATTACAACTTTCAGCTCCAATAAACCGGTCACCGAGAAGGCAAAGGAAAGACACTAGGACGGAACAGCAATACCGCTTCGACATAGCAAGTTGCTGAAGCTTCGAATTAAAGGCCATACCTTCATACAGAGACATCATCGCAGCGAGGCTTGGTAGCCAGCAGAATTCAGCGATTCAGCGACATCCATCAACACCACACGATAGGTTACCGATACGTGCGAGGTACAACACGGCCGTTGCTTGAGTGTTCACCACGTGGTCATACGGTCGGTCTCGAGACTGTCAGAGTCGGATAGCACACCGAATGCCTGCGAACAGGGAGGCCCTTATTGGTGCAACAAGGCAGTCAATAGAATTCCACTTGATAGCTACTTACGTACGGCAGCGATCCGATCGACACCGAGTAGGAAAAAGGAATGTTACTTCGATTCGGTGAACGCTTTGCCTTGGCCGAGGTATCAAAACTTTTGACGGGCGCAAACAGTCGACTTGCAACACACTCGGTCATGATACCTGGATGTTTAGCAAGGATGGCACGGCTTTCGATATATATGGCTATTGGTTGCATATTCAGCATCGGCACAAGCATTTTGGTGGTTCGTTGGCTTTACCCATTGGGTGGTTACCCCATCGCATGAATGCACCCAAAAGCCGATATGCGGTGGAACAAATCTCCGGAAGTTTTGCCTTTATGGTACTTTAGGGGTTCATCTGAGCCTGGGAATCTTTAAAGGTCACCAGGATTCCCTTCCAACGAGCCTTTGGGACTTCTATCAGCTTTCAACAACTTTGGCAGAGGATGAGCCAGAATACATCTTCCTAGAGTCCAGAAACAGCAACAGCCTTGTCTACGATTTGACTTCCGCAGCGATTCAGCAAAAGGAAGATTCAGCATTGAGCCGCTCAACCACATCGAGCCTGTTTAGAATCGGTTAATTCTGACGGATCTACGGAGTATACAGAAACCTGGGAGACGGGCCAGTTTCTCCAGCGAGGGGCTAGTCTGTTGACTTCTCCCGTCAAGACCTCAAAGAACACTTGCAACTCCTCTACATACACGGCAAGTCAGCAAGCAAAACAACGAACTCTGAGATGAGCGATGTCAACAACGGGCGGGACTGTGGAGGTTCCAAACCGCTCTAATGAGGTCATCTTGCTTCACACGATACTTCCATGCTTCGGAGCAGTCTTCATTGGCCTGAGACTGTATTCGCGATTCTGCCTTCTCAAGGCGCCTGGTTGGGATGACTTGCTGTTGACATTTGGTTGGGTGAGTCTCTGTTTCGCAGGCCACATGGGAGAACAAATGAAATGCTAATCATGGACGTCTCCAGTTGGCTACTGTCGCGAGCGATACTGTTATCTGCATGCAGACAAACTATGGACTAGGCAAGCATATGAGCAATGTGGACCCATCCTTGTACGAAGGCTTCTTCAAGGTACTCCATAACTCTCAACTTTCCATATTTACTAACTTTCGGTACAGTTGATGTACTGTGCACCACTTCTCTACGTTACTTCTCACCTCTGCATCAAAAACGCCTTCCTCTCGTTCTACCTTCGCCTTACTGCAGACCCGCGATATCGCCGTACCTGTTTCATCCTCATCGCCATCAACACTTCCATCTACATAGCCTGCTTTATTCCCGGTGCATTTGGCTGCAAACCGATTACCACCTTCTGGAACCGAGCCCTTCCTGGTGGAAAATGCATCAACCTCAACGCTCTCTACCTGGCTAATGCAGGACTCAATATGACGATGGACCTCTGCATTCTGAGCTTGCCAGTACCCATGATCTGGAGAAACCGTGGCCTAACTACCAGACGGAAGCTCATCGCAAGTTTCTTATTGCTTCTAGGTGTCTTTACTTGTGGCTGCTCTATTATCCGGATCCCCAATCTCAACAAGGCCTTGCTGGACGGGGATATTACCTGGGATGCTGTCGACAGTCACAAGTGGAGCAACATCGAGATCCATGTGGCTACCATGACAGCTTGCATCCCAACCATCAAGCCTCTATTCCAGACCCTGTTCACCGGAGAGACCATTGCCGAACGGAACGAACGAATCAACCGAAGGAGAGCAAGCTCGGCAAAGACAGGCTCAGATGGAGGACAGGTCGTTTCCGAACTGGATGGCAGCAATGCTATCCATGTCGCCAGAAAGCTCTCAGTCGCTCAGACAGCCAGCTCAATCCCAATGCCTTCGTGCTCACCAACGGCCATCGGAACTCCCCAACGAGTTGAGAGTTACCAGGCCCCACACGATGGTGAGCAGATACAATGGGGCAAGAATCCGTTTAGTGGGTTCACAGAGACTATTGATGATGATCCCAAGAGGGATTATCATGAGGTTCTAGGGTTGCCTTACGGCTTTGATACGAGGAGGAGACCGAGCATTTTGGCTGCGGATCCGTTGGATGAGGAGGTGGGGCCTACGGAGGTCCTGGATTCCTCAGATTGAAGGGATATCGTGGGTGCTTTGCGTCATGGTAGCAAGTGATACAGTTCTCGTACAGGTTTTGTTCGCCATTGGTCATTGGTCTTTGGCTTTCTTTCTCTTTGCTTCTTACGAGTATGGCGTTGGTCGGTCGGGCTTGTCTTATTCGTGGTTTCTTCCTTTACGGCCCTCGGTTTTTCTGCTTTCTTGCGAGAAGAACGCTCGAGGTATTTTCGAAAGCTAGTAATTCCAGCTGAAGCTTTGGAAGGACGGCATGAAGAAAATTTCCTGGTCGTGTGCGATCCCGTTTCTCTTGGTCGATATGTATCTTTGCCTATGTGCACGAAAAGCTTCCCAGGTCTTGATGGTCTTCCTCGGCTCAGAGTAGTTGTGCGTCCGTGTAAAACTGTGGGATCCGTAAAGGATCGTGTTCATGTGAGTATCGAATGCGTCTCTTCGAATTCATTGAGCTCGGTCGAGTTATGTGCGGGTTACAATCCATCCTTGCACCTTTGAATATATCGATGTTGGAGTTCACTCGGTTCTTGTGAGGGCGTTGTCGGCCTCGGTTATAGTACTACTAAGTACTTACTTATACTTGTAGAGTATGAGTAACATTTTACATTTGTTTGGGCCGATTTGTACGTGTCGACCTACGTAGCAACGATCTTTCGTAATGTTGTCGTAACCTGGAGTGCATGTACTTGACGTAATAGATGCTAACTTTCCTCTCTCGACGGATCTCGGTATAGCAGCTACCGGTATAACAGATGATACTGCCGGCATCGATCTGACGTGAAATGCTGAGTTTCGTCATTTGCCTACTACTACTTCTCGTACAAATCCAGGCTCCCTCTGTGATATCTGTGCCTCAGGGCGGATATATAATGCGTAAATACGTAGGCTAAGTACTCAGTACTACTGTTTCTCGTGGGCCAAACGGGTCCAGTACTGTTGCACACGAGACAGAATCTCGTGAGAAAGCTTGAAAATCGAGAATGCTTTTCGAACTGACCAGCCTGCATCTTTAAGATCGACTTCTATTGAAGCTGACACTATCATTCTTGGATATTGGAGACTGAGGCTACGTCTGGTATCCAAGATTCTGGTAGACTTGCTCAATATCGCGATTTCGCGTTTCGTCGTGTAGGTGTGGTTTACAACTCGTAACCTTGCTCAGTACTCGTACGTAACAGGGATTTGCGGGTTGAGCTCTCCGAGTCTTCAGATTCTTTTGATTATGAAAACAGACAAAGATCGTTCGAGTGAAAATCGCTTATCGGAAAGATTCTGGATGCTCTTGAAATACTTCCACCGGGACATTTGTCGGTGTGCCACTTTCTGTATCGATTGCTCGTAGAAGAACTTCAGTTGTCCAAATGTAAATTAATTGACTTGATTGCTTGCGGAACGTAAGACTTTCCGAGTCCGGTATATTATAATGGTCGAGCTCGATGAAAGTCATAACGGAAACTGTTACTCTGTGTGCGCAAGTGGCAACTTTGCCTATGCTGTGTCCTTTTTAGTAGAAGTATGTATATATAACTCATGAACATGTGATGGCTACCTGGGCCTAATATTTCGTACGTACATCATCTGAGTCATTGCAATACGTCGTGTACTCCTTACTGAAGTACTCCTTGCAACTATTCTCGGAGGCGATTCTATTCTCGATCGTGTCCAACTTGAAGTTAAGTAGTGTGCATGAAAAGCTCTCTACCAGGGAAACAAAACTTAAATGTTGAAGACTCGAGCTCGTATTTCGGCGGGATCAAGAATGCCTTACATGTACTTAAGGAAACATGACAAAATATGCAGTTATGACCAGATGGCCAAGGTTAATGAAAGGTTGAGCTTCGAGGATTGTTTCGAAGTAATAGGACTCGTACCCTGCAAAATGTCTGTACAGAATCGTCCTCACTTAACTGACTTGTTTGACAGACAAAACGTTAGACGTAAAAGCATCTTCTGCCGTTTTCTGCACAAAGCTAACGCGAGACGTCGAGCTGAAAAACTCCCTTACGTATGTGGCATTGGATTGGAAGGCGGCATCTCACTTCTTCCGAGTCGTTCTGGAATTTGAATTAATATTATAATGGCCTTCTTTGAAATGAAACCGTCGGATGTACATGTCTGCGCTGAGCTCGCGGTGCAAGCTACAGATCTGGAAAGGATTGATCGTGACCTGAACGTCCCAATCCACCTTGTGTTCTTACAAGAACTACTAGTATACTGCGGTAGCACGTACTTAAGCAGGCAACCCGTAGCTGATCGTAGAGCACGCATTTGTCAACTTGATTTTCTCCTGACATCCCCATGCAATGTAATAATTTGAACACGTACAATACGAGAAGGAGGTTGTACTACTAAGTAAACGTGATAGTTTTGATGGAGGATATTGTTCGTGACTTGTTTTCTTCCGCATCCTCGTGATTCCCAAGGGCGCACCCTTGTCATATATATGCCAATGTTTCTTTCGATTTAGTACTACTCGTGGGACGCTGCAGCTCAGCAAGAACGATTTGGTGTAAGTGACAAACGTGATATTTGTCAGTGCGGCTTTGACTTTGAGCTTGAAGTACTCGTGAGGCTGGTAGTATTGTAGTATCCTGAAAGACAGAACGTATCACGTATCTGACTCGGGTACTCTGCCGCAAGTTTGAGCGGTAGGTCTTAACCTTGTGAAGATAAACGTGCTGATCTCGCATTCTCGGATTCTCGCCATGATATGCCTAAGTATATGAGACTTCGGCTCGTATAAATGAAGGCAACATCGGTAGGTAGTTCAGGGAACACCCATTCCCGTAGAATCTCTCGGGAAGTTCTTCTGATACGTCACTCAACAAACCTTACTAGTCGTCATACTGCTTCAACCCAAGACGTGCAAGGTGTCCGTCCTCCGACATCTTTGGCCGGTATTGATGCACCTTCGCGTACGTACCAGACTGATGCATGATGGCACTTCACATCCCCATTACCAGACTAGACGTACGTCAACCAGGTCTTTTTCTCGTCTGATCAAAAAGATTCGTGCATTTCCTCGATCCATGGTGTATCGTACGTATCACTGTGCTAACTTCATACGTACCCATTCTTGATCAGTTTTCGAAGGCTCAAAAGCAGAGACATACTCTAACTTCGCAGTACTCGTGGTCCACTCTAACAAGGATGTTTATGTTTGAAAGACAACCGTGACGTTGAACGGTGGAAATGTGGAAGTGCTCGTACAAGCAGGATGAACCTTTCATTCCTCGTAAAGACTACGTGTGACCGACTGAAGGTATCAAACGGCAGTCCATGATGATGAGAAGATCCTCGAAGACGTAGGGTCCTCTTGCATGCCGTATTGTTCTAGCTGTGCATCGCTCGTAGGACGTGAACCGTTTTCTTAGTACGGCCGTGCAACATGATGAAATTCTCATTCGCCTTGCGCCATCGAGCTGGCAGAGAATCTCTCGTAGCTGCAGGACCAACGAGTGCTACTTCATCGTGAAGACGTGAGAAACGCAGCGTGAGGTCGTTGGATACAAGTGACTACCTCTTAGCGTGTTGAGATGCTTCAAAACGAATAAGCATCGACATCCCCATTATAAAACGTGGCCTTTTGGTGACTCGGAGAATGTTGAAAAGTTCAATGTTGATAGTTCGTTGAAGGTTGCCGATGCTATCTTATTCTCGTGTCTGGTTCTAAGTGTGCGAGATAACTGATCGCACTCGATTCCGAAATACTCGTGGGCCACTCGTACTCCAGCATGGATGCATTAAGAATATCCTAGAGACAATCGTACTTAGTATCTTTGCCAGGGTACTTCTGAGAAGAAGACGTGGCGAAGGGTAGTAGTGGTGGTCAGAAAGGGTACGTGTTTTCCTTGAAGTCCGGGATGAGAGGTAGAGAAGAGTGAAGAAGGATGAACTTCAAAACCTGGGAACGACCCTTCTTTTATACCCAACTCAGCCGGCACATCCCGCGCACGATCTCCGCGGCCTCAATCTCCACACCACCAACCAAACACAGAAGGAGCCAATCGAAAGAAAAGCAACACTGATATTAAAGCCATATAAAACCCGCCAAGATACTTCATGAACCGCTCACTCCGGTATAATAACCCCATCGATCTCCTTATCTATCCGCTCCTTACACGCCCGCTGCCTCAGCACACAGCCCCACCAATCTCTTCATCAGATCAACATCCTCAAACAAGAACCTCATATTCTCCTACAACACATTAGCGTTCAGCCATCGCACTCATCCAGGGTCACTTACAAAGTCGGAATACATCCCCAGCACCAGTGCCACAACATTACCCACCACCTCCTTTCCAGGTACCTCCACCTTCTTCTCCTCCTTCTTCTCCTCTTCCTCTGCAAGCTTGGCAATAGCCTCGCCCTCGTCGTTCACCTCCTGTACCTTCTCCTCCTCCTCATCCTTCGGCACTGGGCGTCCAAGCTTCCGGAGAAGAACAGACTCGGCCTGCTTGGCCCACAGCTTCCGCTTCTCCCAGACAATCTTTCCGCCCAAGAAGTCCCTCTCCTCGAGCGTTGAGAAGAGGTTGAGACCGAGCCAGCCTTCGATAGGGATGGTCTTCCATTGTTCGAGGACGGTGAGTTCACAGATTGGGGTGAGGAAGTAGTCGTGGAGAAGGTAGCGCTTTCGGTCGGTGTGAAGGGTTTTGCAGGCTGGGTTTTGAGGGTCGGAGGAGAGCGAGCGGAGGATGTTGATGAGAGTTCTTCCGATTTCGGTTTTGATGGGGAGGACGTCTGATTTCTTGTGGAGGTAGAGAAGGTGAGAGAGGTTGGTCTTTGTCTTTGGAGGTGGGGGGATAGAGCCGGAAGTGGCAGAGTCAGGTCCTTCGCAAGCAACAGCGGGGAATGGCTCGGCGGGCTCGTCGTAGTCGAAGTCTTCGGATTTGGTGATTTCGGGGGCGTCGGCAGGGAGGAAGAGGAGGGCGACATTGGTGGGGCAGTTGGTGGTGAGGAGGCGGACGAGGGAGGTGGCGGAGTAAGGGACGTCTTTGACGAGGCCTTCATTGGCCTTGAGCATACGGCGGATACCGACCCAGAGGAGGGGCTCAGAGGCGATAGGGATCTTGTTGGAGTCGAGAATAGCGAGGTTTTTGAGAAGACCGGTGCAGGCGAACATGGTGGAAAGGTCGACGCGCTCGGAGGAGAGGAGAGAGGAGAGCTCGACTTGGATCTTCCAGTCGGCCACCATGGCGTTTGCAACTTCGTTAGAGCGGGCAATGTTGCCGAGAGAGTAGGCGGCAAAGGAAACGTATTTGTCGAGCTCATTCTCATAGCCACCGATTAGGTCCCGACCGAGCCAGGAGCGCATGATGCCAATGAAGAAGGAGTCCATCTTGTCGTCGGAGAGAGTGCCGAGAGAGCCGAGAGCTTCCGAGACATCACAGAGCTTGTTGCCAATGTCGTTGAAGATGACTTTGAGAAGGTCGGATTCGGTATCGAGGACCTTCTTGCCTACCTCGGCCTCCCGGGAGCCTGGAGCAGGGTCGACGTAGATTGGTGGGAAGGTGGCGTAGATATGTTCCATAACTTTGGCAACAACAGAGACCTTCTTGTTGGCAACGAGGTAGGTTTGGATATCTTTGCTCTTGAGAAGGGCCGAGAAGCAGGCGAGAAGTGATTGGTAGGTTTCGAATTCGGGCTCCTTTGGTGTGAGAATAAGCTGAGCAATACGGAGAATAGCCGAAGCATCGACACTCTTTGGTCCCTCGTCCTTCTCAAAGAGGATCTCGAGGATGCGGAGAGTGAGAACAGTAGCATCGGAGTACTCGAGAACCTGGGTCTCTTCTGATGGTGAAAGGTTGAGAATCTTAAGAAGGACGGTAGGAGCACCGAATTCAACGGCGGCTTTCTGTGATGGCTCTATTCAAGGATTGGTTAGCGAAAGAAACAACCCCAACGAGATAACGTACCATAGGTCTGGAGGAAGTTGCTAAAGGCTGTGAGAACGAAAAGGAAGATATCTTTCGGTAGCTTTCCCTCAACTGCCTGTGTGATAACCCCTGTGAATGTGTAAAGTCTTCCATCCTTCTCAAGGACTCTCTTGCGGTTCTCATCTACATCGTCCATCAGCAAAATCACCTACCAGAGTAGGTACACCATACCACAATCAGCAACGCAATTAGCAATAGCCCTCATCGCCTGAATCAGCACCTTCGCCGAACTCGCATCAATCTCCCCTTCCGAATCCAACAAATGATGAACCGAATCTATTATCTTGTCCAACAGGTTCTCTCCCAACACCGGCCGATTCGACTCTGTGACGCCTAGTTAGCCAATGCATCGCACCAGGGCCCATCCTAGCACCTACCATTCCTAGCAGCAACCGCAACCAAGTCCAATATATCCGCCGCATGCCCACTAAACTTCAAGTACTCCAACGCATCCACCACCGGCTGTAATGTCTCCTTATCCTTGATCTCCGGCTGACCCAAGATCTGCTTCACCTCCTCCATATTCTTCGTGACGAAATCCTCCATCGAGACGCTGAGGGCTGGTAGTAGAGGCATGGTTTCTGTAGTGTTTCTGTGATGTTGCTGGGAGTTGTTCGGGAACGCGGCCTTTAAGGCTGAGGGACGACTCTCCATGCCCGCTTCATGCAAGTCCTCGCTTAAGGCTTGGTGGGGTGGAGGGACGCTATCGCCACGTGATGATAAAGATTTGGAATGGTCGTTTGCGACCTTTCGGGTCTCTGCTTCTCAAACTCAACACCATCGCGACTTGAAAAATGAGTGCACCACTGCCGGACGAGGTTGCAAAGCTGCTGGGGATTCTGTCTGGATATGCCGGGCAACAACCGACACCGCCAGTGCCGCAACCACCACCCCCACCCCCACCTCCGCCGCCAGCCCAACAGCAACAGCAATCGCGGTACTATCCTAACGCTGTCGATCTCTCATCGCTCCTTCAAGGCTACAGCATTCCACAATCACAACCACCATCTCAACCATCACAACAGTCTTTCAACTATGCAGCTCCGACAATACCATACCATACCCCTTCACTACATTCGACACCCTCAATACCGTCTACACCGCTAGAAACACCTCCACCAGCACCTCCGAGGCCCGCGCCTGTCGATCCATCCACCATCACAACATACCCGCGCGCTCTCTCCTACATTACCAAAACTCTCAGCACTCCTCAATTCATTGCGAAAATCCGTCAAGTACGTGATCCTAGCATCACCTTGTCGTGGTCAATCGGGTGGTGAGTCAAGGGCTAACGGAAGCAGATGAAAGCGTCGCAACACTCGATGGAGCACCAATGGCATTCCGAACGCGAGCTTCTCATCTCCCGCCAATCCAACCGCCACAGTTCCTCAGCCCAACTCTCGTCATTACTGGCATCACTACCCGGGTGTGGACAGTCGGCACAGGCAGTACAGGTTCATATGCCGAGCGAGGAGGAGAACAAGAAGGAGCTGAGGGAGTATGATCTGAAGATTCACAAGAAGGTGAAGGATATGGTGCGGATGATGGAGAATGAGCTGGCGGGATTGGGAGTGCCGTTTTTCTGCGGTGGGAAGGGAGGGAAGGTTAAGAGTGAGGGTGGGGAGATGGAGGTGGAGGAACTGAAGAGGTGTAGGGAGAGGGTTATGGACTTGTTGGAGGATTTGGCTGCAGAGGAGGAGTGATGGAAGGTCTCGTTGTTTCTTAGACTGGCATGTTGGACCTGACTCAAGAGCTGAGGAAGGCATTCTTTGATACCGCTACTTGTTATCTGTATTCTCATCGAGTCTTTGTTGATCTGTTTGCTCATCGGAATTGCTGAAATGTGGCATTTTCCTTATATTTTTCTTAAAACCTTGCAATCTTACTTTAATTGGATACCCTTGATATTCTCACATCCCACATATCTGTACTTACTTCAACAAATTCAGAGTCATTCCACAGTTGACTGTTTTCGAGATTGCTCATTCTTCTCCGACTGCTTTTTGAGGCCTGTTACACACGTCGCCTTATGGTTAACCATGTTTAGCCGCTGTTTTCCGCCAAGACATCATCGTTGCTGCCTCTTCGCACCCCACTAAACCCCACCAAAGAAGTTCAAACAAAGACTCATCGAACCGTTGGAGATCCAACAAAAAGACATCAGGACGACAGTCAACCTGCCAACAAACACTAAACAACTTTACGAATACATCACGACTATTAACGGCCAAAGATTAGCAACAACATCCTAGATTCTACAGCTTCTCCGAATCGACCTACACAATGGTCCACCTCAACGGCCGCACTCAAGGCCTCCAAGCCATCATCCTCTGCGGACCCGGTACCAGTCTCTACCCGTTCTCCAAAGCCGACGATGCCCCAAAGGCACTCCTCCCCATCGCCAACATCCCCATGATCTACTACCCACTCGAGTGGTGTCAAAAAGCGTCCGTCCGTTCCATCACCATCGTCGCCTTGAACGAGCACCGTCCCGCCCTCGAAAACTACCTTTCATCGAAAAAGTTCCTCGACTCGGCAGCCTACAAGGGCCTTAAGAAGCTCGACATTCCCTTAACGTTGGAGACTCCTAGTAGCATCGACGACTCGTTGGGAACGGCGGACTTGTTGAGGATCTTGTTCAAGAATGGGAAGATCAATGGGGACTTTTTGGTGCTGCCTTGTGATTTGGTGGTGACGGGAGTCGATCTTAATCAGTTGATCAGTCTGTGGATGGTGCATCAGGGGAAGTACGGCAAGGATGAGAACAAAAAGGGTGGATTGGCTGTTTGGGGAAGAGTCAAGGCTGGTGGTGGAAAGACTACAGGTATGCTGAACCTCTGCCAGTTTGGAGACCTGAGGACATGGCTAACTAGTGAACAGAGTCGGACCTTTTGGGAGTTACAGAACCCATTCAACCTATCACTCACATGGCGAAGGCTATCGGATCGGTCCATAACCTCGCATACACGATACCTGCACATCTTCCAGCTGCCCTCAAGTCCACACAAGACATTCAACTGAGACATTCCTTTATTCGACACTACGGAAACGTCACCCTTCACAGCCGAACACACAGAGACAGCCACATCTACATCTTCCCACAATGGGTCGGTAAGGTTCTGTTATTGAATGAGAAGATATCGTCAATCAAGGAGGACCTGATACCCATGTGGGCCAAATCACTCTGGCAAAAACGACAGGTCGAAAAGCTCCACTTTGACGAAATATTCGCCGCCGAAGAACCCGATCACGATCAACCGGAGCTCCACGCCTCCAACATCGACCTCGAAGCCATGACCTCGACCCGCTCCCTTCCTACCCGCGAAATCCTCGCCCTTGCAGCTTCAACACAACCTAATTCCGGCACCACCACCCCAACCTCCGAAATCTCAACCTCTCACTCGAAAAAGCTCCACGCCCGTACCCACCGCGTCACCCCTCCAACCATCACCGCCATCGTCGCCGCCGAAGACTCTCCCGCCTACATTGAGCGAGTCGATACCCCCCAACTCTTCCTCTCCGCCAACCTTCTCTTCGCTCAGACCCGCGAAGATCCCCTCAACCCCCAACCTCACAACAATCCTCGTGTCCCCGATCCCCGCAAAGTCGACCCATCCTGCAAACTGGAAGGCACAATCACCTCCTCAGACTGCGTCGTTGGCCCTGAATGCGTTCTCGGCAAACAAGCCGCCGTCAAGAAATCCGTTCTCGGCTCCAACGTCCGTGTCGCTAAGGGCGCCAAGGTCCTGGGCTGTGTCCTCCTTGACGGCGCTGTCGTCCTCGATAATGCCCGTATCGAGTCCTGCATCGTCGGCAAAGGCGCAACAATCGGCAAGAACTGCTCTCTCAAGGAGTGTGAAATCGCCGATGGCTTTGTCGTCGAGGAGGGTGTTGACGCCAAGGGCGAGAGCTTCGTCGACTTTGACGAGGGTGGAAGCATCTCAGAGTATGAGACGGACGATGATGTCGAAGAGGAGGGCGAGTGGAGCCAGGAGGAGAGCGATTAGGTGTTGCATTGCCAGTTGGCGAATAGTTTGGGGTATAGGGCGATCGGTTGGTGGGCGTGGGCTAGGGAGGATGAGGGTGCTTGGGTGGCTCCAGCGCGGTTAGTGCAGAATCAGGCTCTTCTTGAGGTGTTTGAGGTCGATGATATTGTGGGACAATGGCAGCAGGGCTAGTGTGTGGAAAGAAGCTGCTGGTGATTTCCGTCCGGGATGGATCGGGTTTGTAGCTTTTATTGGCCTTGTGTCGTTTTTTTTATTGGGTTGAATAGATTCTTTTCTTGATTGTTACGTTTGTGATTGTGGAGCTGGTGCCTGTCGTCTGGACTGTGGTGTGGGGGGTTTTGCTTGGCCGGCTTGCTTGTCTTGTTTGCCCAAGTATCCACTTTCGGCTTCCTTCTCCGCTCGGAGTTGGTCCGAATGTTCCTGCTCCATCCGCCTTCCATGTTTGGCAGCTGCTCACCTGCCTATTTTGTCGTACCGCTGGCTGGCCTATCAGGGTATAAATATCCTGCCACCACCGCGATTCCAACCACAAATTCACTTCCTCCTTTTTTTCTAATCGACAAACAAAGAAAAAAACAGTCTACCAGTTCACGCTCTTAACTTTCACAAACCACCGTATCCCGCACGATATCTTGCACATTAAAGCTATCGCGACAATACTCGGTTCACGCAAATAATGGGGATGTCCTTTCCGCTCAGTCATTACATTAAGAAGACGTGACTAGAAGCCTGTACGCATGTAACAGTACTCCTTGGAATATCAGCCTGAGCAAAGCATACATGTATACTACAGCGAACGATACGAACAAGGAAAAGATACGAGAAGATCGTATTTGACAGAGAGCTCCAGGCCACGCCAGAAGAAACATGAAACGACCGTTCTCACGAAACGTTAATTTGTTCCAGCTTGGATCTGCTTAAAAGTTTTGCAAGGACATCACACGTGCTGCTTGCTTTGGCATACATTTCCAATGTCTTCCTTTCATCAGCTCACTATTCACGAAAAGTTCAAGAAGCTTGGAAGTCGACTTGCTATTATGTTGAAGAAGTCCAGAATACGAGTTCGTCAAAAAGGTAAATGTCGTTGACTTCATGTCTTTATTGCAGCAGGAACTTCTACGGACAGACAAGCTTAAGAGATCAAGAAAAGGTACGATATTACAGCAGTATCTCATTCCAAATCCTCGAATACGGCAAAATTAAGAACGAAGATCAAAAGAGAAAAGCGAAAAGACAAGGAATGCCTTACGATAATTAAGAGGTAGTACCGACTCATGTAAGTGAAGATCGAGGATCCAAAGTGGAGACACCCTTCAACGTTTAAGGATTGCCTTCTGACATGAAGATGGTTAAGCAGAAAGACACCGAGAAGCGGATTCGATACGAAAAGAGATTCTCCTACGCATGAAGAAGATATCTGAAGATAAAGGGGATAATGACGACGGAGCCACGAAGGAAACGAACTACGAAGAGATGGCTCGGAGTAAAGCCCTCCGAGTCATCGAAAGCTAAGAAGAGACTCGGAAGAGTTCACGACAACTTGTCGTGAAGAACGAGCCAACAAAAGTCGCAAGTCGTGAGACTAGTATATCAAAGACGGCCCCAGGACGGCAAAACGCGCGTTATTTGCGAGTCGAACTCTGGGAAATGGTTGGAGAGCAGGGTTGGAGAACGAGATGTGCTCAACTACCACTCCTGAATCTATGGCGTTTCGGTATGAGCACGTATTCTGCATTCTATATGCAACAAATATTACCGATGACCCTTCGCGTAATAATGCGCCAGGCTGTGAGTTCAATCAAGAACGTCGAACAAACTCCGCCACGAGTATACATGCTACACACCGTGACAAAGCTTCAAGTGCAGATCGAAGCAGTCTCACAGGCAGCCAGAGACCTCCAATCAACAGAAGATGAATCTACGCAACTCGGTACGGTTTCATTGAGGAAAAGCAGACTCCATAAGTACAACGAACGACCTGCCGAGGCCAACACAATGCTACGAGAATTCATTCAGTAATTACAAGTACTTACTAAGAGCTACGTGCTAATTCATGATTCAAGAAGGACAAGTTCGCTAAGACACGAGTATATGAGAGGTACACAGTTATCCGAGCAGCAGGTCATTCACGGTCATGGCAAGCTACTAGCTGTAGATGCTTACTCACTTTATACCTCAACCTGGCCTCAGGCTGTACGAATCTAAACCTGAGAAGAGCCGCTGTTGAAGCACGAATTCGCGAGCAGAGAGCAACATATAGATACGATCAAGCAGTACTTCCGGATACGTACGAGTCGTGAGCATGAGAAGATAAGATAATTTATGAGGAGCGGCTCAGAATCATGCAAAGTTTATCGCCGGCGAAGTTTACAATCACGAACAGAAACTTACAATGTTCCAGAAATGGCTAGTAGTACTACTGTAGGGGGGAATAGGGTGTACGAGGTCCATGATGGAGAAAATAGGCCTTATTACAGTCCACCAGTTATTTTATGAGAAGCCTATCCATTCCATATGTTAGCAGTTGGGTTTGTTGCCGTGGAAATGTTTGTTCTCATATGATGACAACTTGCAGATCATAACAACGACCACATTCCAGCGCCTTCCCTTCTTGTGATTTGTTTGCAGCTTCCATTCCTGTTATGTCTTGCCGTTGATTTGCTTGCTCTTCTCAACTGGTAGGATATGCACGGAACGATCAATGGTTCACAGTCACAAACTTCTCGGAAAGCCACAGACTTTTCGCCACATCTTATCCACCACAACCAGAAGTCGACAAACAAAGATTCGACATCATGAAACGGACCTTGAGAATTCAACAGCACGAATCCGACAAACAAGAATCTGTTAAATTGGCAGCCGACCTAGGGGAGCATCGATAAGTCAAGGTGTTGTTTTCCTACCCTGTCTGGTGTCGTCGCTTCATCTTCGCCAGTGTTGTTTCCCCCTCTCCCTATCCCGCCTGCTCGTCTTCACCAGTGTTATCTCTTCCCCTCACTATCGCTCGCATTGTGGTCTCAACTTCCCCAACGTCATCTTCATCACTCCCTTATCCACCTCCTAGTCGTCCTCTCTGACATTGTTTTTTCCCTTCCACTCACTCTCACTCGTCTTCACTCTTGCCAGTGATGTCGTCTCACTATTGCTAATGTCAGCTCCCATCTCCCCCTTCAAGCGCACCCAAGTCGCCAGCGTTGTCATCTCCCCTCACTGATGCTATTGTCTTGCCCTTGCAGGTCGACACTGCGAAGCTGGCATCTAATAGCCCCGACATCAAGAAGCTGACAAACGACATTGCAGAGCCAACGACATGGAGGAGCCGACATGGAGGAGCCGACATGGAGGAGTAGACCTCAAGGAGAAACCGAATTCGAGAAGGCGCCGACATGGAGGAGAGGGATCAAACATTGAGGAATCGGCATCACGAAGGCGACATTGAGACAAATGACAGCAAGAAGCTCATATTGAGAAGCCAGCAAACGACGCCCGGAAGCCGACCGATTGCAAACACTCTTGAGAAGTCGACAAACGATGTAGGAGAAAGAGGAATCAGATTCTGAGATCTGGCATTATCATATTCAAGTATACAACGTCATTCCCTCCATTTACTTCCATCACGTCAGAAATAGAGCGCTCGAGCGCATACTTTAGTGTTTAGCTTATGTAACTAAACGAAATTTCGAAACTTATGATTCCCATACTGTCTCAAATCAAGTGCATTCCGTTATCACTGCCGTGACATCCATAATATAATCCATTGCATATCCTTTGGCTTATACTTCGACTTGTACTCTGGTATATGCTCAGGTACGTGCCCAGTATGCCTCTTCATACCTGTCATGGCAATAGAAATGGTCCGAACCACACATCTGCAAGAACGGAGGTACGTTGGCCGTGTTTTGCCTGCACCTCGTCAAGGGTCGTTCGACTGGATTACACGGCAACCCGGCCATGTAACGGCCAACTCCCCTTAGCGTCCCCACGAAAGTTACAGTGGTGCGCTAACAGCCACTCTAGCGCAACGAAGCGAGGAACGTCAAATCCCACAAGAGGATGCGCGATAGGCATCAGAACCCTTAAGGGTTCCGACCGACGAGTGATGAGTATCACTGTCAAAACCTATGAT